>PVKS010050735.1:0-11421 GCA_004027875.1 Aplodontia rufa
ATTAGAAGTGCGGGAATAAGTCGTCACCCCCCAGTAGGTTCCGGTTTCTTCACACCCCTCCAAACCAAGGAGGGCAAGATTAATCACTATGGTGACACCGCCTTCATAAGTGGAATGAGCACCATCCTGCCACTGTGATGGGAAGGAAAGGGGTGCAAGACCCGCCAGGGAAAGACCACCCCCCCAAACCCGGCAACCCGCCGGGCGGCGTCCAGCAGAAAGAGAGGGGCCAAGTGACTCTCGGAGGTGAAGTTGGACAAGCCCCCTGGGAACAGGGTGCCAGGAAGCGGCACCCCGGACTTGAGGAAGCAATGCTTCCCCACAGACCTTTTCTCTCTCTCTCACCTTCCTGACCCCGTATCAGCCCTGGAAGCCATGCCCCTGGGCGGAATGAAAAGAGGATGGAGTTGAAGTGAGGGAATAAGTCGGCACCCCCCACCGGGTACCGGTTTCTTCAACCCCTCCAAACCAATGAGGGCAAGATCAATCACCATGGTGACACTCCCTTCATAAGTGGAACGAGCACTGCCACCGTATTGGGAAGAAAAGGCGTGACAGACCCGGTAGATACCGACCTCCCCCATCAACCAGTCCCCGGCCGGGGGGCGTTAAGCAGGAAAAGAGGGGTAAAGCGACGTTTGGAGGTCCAGGTGCACAAGCCCCCTGGGAACAAGGGGCCTCAGAGCGGCCCCCCGGGCTTGGCGGAGCAACACTCCCCACTGACCTTTCCACTCTCTCTCCCCTTTCCTACACCTCGGAGCCCTGGATGCTGTGCCCCCAGGCCCAGTGGAAAAGAGGATGGAGAAGAAGTGCAGGAAAGTGTCATCACTGCCCACAGGTTGACGGCTTCTCCCCGCCCCTCCAAGCAAATGAGGGCAGGATCAACCACCTCGGCCACCCCCCACTTTGTAACGGGATGAGCACCCTCCTTCCCCAGCAACGGGAAAGAAAAGCCCCCAAGACCCGCCATGAATCGACCTCTGCCCGCACAGCATCCCCGCCGGGCGGAGGTCAACAGGAAGAGAGGGGCTAATTGACTCTTGGAGGTCCTGGTGGAAATGCCCCCTGAGAAATAGGCGCTGTGGAGCAGACCCTCAGGATTTTTTAGCAACCCTTCCCCACAGACCTTTCCTGTCTTTCTCCCCTTCCCGACTCCACCGAGCCCTGCCGGCTGTGCCCCCGAACGGAGTGGAAAAGAGGATGGAGAAGAAGTGCAGGAATGGTGGGTCACTGCCCACAGGGTGCCGGCTTCTCCCCGCCCCTCCAAGCCAACGAGGGCAGGATCCAACACCACGGTGACACCCCACTTTGTAACGGGATGAGCACCCTCCTCCCCCAGCAACAGGAAGGAAAAGCACGCAAGACCTGCCACGGACACACCTCCCCCCGCACACCGCCCCCTTCCGGTGGAGGCCAGCAAGAATAGAGGGGCCAAGTGAATCTCGGAGGTCCCGGTGGACACTCCCCCTGGGAAAAAGGCGCTGTGGAGCGGCCCCCCGGGTTTGGTGGAGCAACCCTTCCCCTTCGACCTTTCCTCTCTCTCTCCTGTTCCTGACCCTTCACAGCCCTGGAGACTGTGTCCCCAGGCTGAGTGAAATGAGGATGGAATAGAAGTGAGGGAAAGGGTCGTCACCCCAACTGGGTGCTGGCTTCTACACACCCCTCCAAACCAAGGAGGGGAGGATCAATCACCAAGGTGAACCCCCTTCTTAACAGGAATGAGCACCCTCCTGGACCCGCGACGGGAAGGAAAGGCGTCCGAGACCCGCTAGGGACCGACCTCCCTCTCATCTGGCCACCAGCCAGCGAGGCCCAACAGGAAGAGTGGGGCAAAGTATCTCTCAGATTTCAAGTTGGACACGCCCCCTGGGAACAGGGTTCCAGGGAGCGGCACCCTGGCCTTGGAGAGCAACACTTCCCCTGTTACCTTTCCTCTCTCTCCCATTCCAGACCTCGTACCAGCCCTGGACGCTGTGCCCCAGGGTGGATTGGAACAGATTTTGGGAACAAGTGTGGGAAAGGATTGTTACCGCCCACAGGGTGCCTGCTTCACCCCGCACCTCCAAGCCAGAGATGGCAGGAGCAACCACCACGATGTACCCTATTTTGTAACAGGAATGAGAACCCACCTCCCCCCGCAACCTTAAGTAAAGGTGCGCAAGATTTGCCAGGGCCTGACCTCGAACCCCACCCCATCCCCTGCCTGTCGGTGGCAGGCATGAAGGGAGGGGCCAAGCGAGGCTCGGAGGTCTGGTGGACATGCCCCCTGAGAACAGGGCAATGTGCAGCGGCCCCCAGGGCTTCGCGGGGCAACCATTCCCCACCGATCTTTCTTCTCTCTCTCCCATTCCCGACCCCATCCCAGTCCCGGAGGCTGTGCACCCGGGCAGAATGTTAAAGAAGATGGAGAAGAAGTGCGGGAAAAGGTCGTCACCGCCCACTGGCTGCCGGCTTCTCCAAGCCCCTCCAATCCAAGGAGGGCAGCATCAACTACAACTGCGACACTCCACTTTGTAACGGGAATGAGCACTCTCCTGCCCCTGCGACGGGAAGGAAAGGCACGCGAGACCCGCCGGGGACTGATCTCCCCCCAAACCGCACCCTGTCGGGCGGCGCCAACAGGAAGAGAAGGGCAAAGCAATGCTGAGAGGTCCCTTTGGACATGCCCACTGGGGACAAGGCGCCTGTGAGCGCATCCAGGGCTTGGCAGAGCAACTCTTCCCCACCGACCTTTCCTCTCTCTCTCCCCTTCCCGACTCTTCCCAGCCCCGGTGGCTGTGCCCCCGGGCGGAGTGAAAAGATGATGGAGTAGAAGAGTGGCAAAGGGTCATCACCGCCCACCGGGTGCCGGTTTCTTCAAAACCCTTCAAACCAACGAGTGCAGGATCCATCACCATGGTGAGCCCCCTTCATGAGTGGAATAAGCCCCCTCTTGCCACCGCGACGTGAAGGAAAGGCATTTGAGACCCGCCAGGGACCAACCTCCCCCCTCATCCGGCGCCCGCTGGGAGGCGCCCAGCAGGAAGAGATGGACCAAGTGATTTTCGGAGGTCAATTTGGACAAGCCGCCTGGGAACAGGGTGCCAGGGAATGGCACCCTGGGCTTGCAGGAGCAACACTTCCCCTTCCCGACCCCGTCCCAGCCCCGGAGGCTGTGCCCCAGGGCTGAGTGAAAAGAGGATGGAGTAGAAGTGAACGGAAAGTGTCGTCACGCCCCACCAGGTGCCAGTGTCTCCCCGCGTGTCCAAGCAAACAAGGGCAGGATCAACCACCACGGCGACCCGCCCTTCGTAAAGGGAGCGAGCACTCTCCTGCACCCGCGATGGGAAGGAAAGGATGCGAGACACGGCAGAGACCAACCTCCCACCCACCCTGACCCATGTCGGGGGGCAGATAGCAGGAAGAGATGGGCCAAGTGATTCTCGGAGGTCTTGGTGGACACCTCCCCTGGGGAGCAGGCGCCAGGGAGTGGCACCCCGGCTTGTCGGAGTAACCCTTTCCCACCAATCTATCCTCTATCTCTCCCCTTCCTGACCCCATCCCAGCCCCGGAGGCTGTGCCCCAGGGTGGATTGGAAAAGAGGATGGAGAACAAGTGGGGGAAAGGGTCATCACCACCCACCGGCTGCCGGCTTCAACCCACCCCTCCAAGCCAAAGAGGGCAGGAGAAACAACCACGAAGTCACCCCACTTAGTAACGGGAAAGAGCACACTCCTGCCTCCACGACGGGAAAGAAAGGCACGCGAGAACCGCCAGGATCCGTTCTCCCCCCCTCAAACTGCCCCCGTTGGGCGGCGCCAGCAGGAAGAGAGTTGTAAGCGATGCTGGGAGGTCCCGGTGGACACGCACCCTGGAGACAGGGCGCCTCTGAGCGCATCCAGGACTGGGCGGAGCGTCCCTTCCCCACCAACCTTTCCTCTCTCTCTCTCTTTCCCGACCCTTCCCAGGACCGGAGGCTGTGCCCCCAGGCTGAGTGAAAATAGGATGGAGTAGAAGTGGGGTAAAGGGTCGTCACCCCCCACAAGGTGCCGGTTTCTTCACACCCCTCCAAACCAACGAAGGCAGAATCAATCACCATATTGACCACCCTTCGTAATTGGAACTAGCACCTTCCTGCCACTGCAATGGGAAGGGAATGCATGCGAGACCAGCCAGGGAACGACCAACCCCCAAAACCCGGCAACCCGCAGGGCGGCATGCAGCAGGAAGACAAGAGCCAAGTGACTCTCGGAGGTGAAGTTGGACAAGCACCTGGGAAAAGGGTGCTAGAGAGCGGCACACCGGGCTTGGTGAAGCAACAATTCTCCACCAAACTTTCCGCTCTCTCACCCCTTCAGGACACCTCCGAGCCCTGGAGACTGTGCCCACGGGCAGATTGGAAAAGAGGATGGAGAAGAAGTGCGGGAAAGGGTCTTCACCACCCACAGGGTGGTGGCTTTTCCAAGCCCCTCCAAGCCGAGGAAGGGAGGATCAAACACCATGGCGACCCCCAGCTTTGTAACAGGAACCAGCACCCTTCTGGTCCAGCGATGGGAAAGCCCGAGAGACCGGCTAGGGACCGACCTCACCCCCCTGCCGGCCCCCCGCTGAGAGTCGCCCAGCAGGAAGAGAGGGGCCAAGTGACTCTCAGAGGTTACATTGGACACAAACCCTGGGAACAGGGCCCCTCTGAGCACATCACGAGCTTGGGGGAGCAACCCTTCCCCACAGACTTTTACTTTTTCTCTCTCACGTTCCCATCCCTGTACCAGTCCTGGAGGGTGTACCCGGGTGGAGTTGAATAGAGGATGGAGGAGAAGCGCAGGAAAGGGTCATCACCGCCAACCAGGTGCCGGATTCTCCCCGACCCTCCAAGCCGAGGAGTGCAGGATCAACCACCACGGCGACTCCCGACTTCATAACAGGAAACAGCAGGCTCCTCCCACCACGAAGAAAAGGAAAGGCTTGGGAGACTCGCCAGGGACCGAACTCCCAGCCCAACCCGCCCCACACCGGGCGGCGGACAGCAGGAAGAGAGGGGTCAAGTGACTCTCGGAGGTCACGTTAGACATGCCCCCTAGAAAAAGGGCACCACGGAGCGGCATCCCGGGCTTGGCGGAGCAACACTTCCACACCGAACTTTCCTCTATCTCTCCCCTTCCCGACCCCGTCCCATTCCAGGAGGCTGTGCCCTTAGTGGATTGCAAAAGAGGATGGAGAACAAGTGCGTTAAAGGTTCGTCACCGCCCACCGACTGCTGGATTCTCCTCGCCCCTCCAAGCCAAAGTGGGCAATATCAACCACCACGGCGACCCCCCACTTTGTAACGGGAAAGAGCACACTGCTGCCTCCGCAACGGGAAAAAAGGCACACGAGACACGCCAAGGACCAATCTCCCCCCCATAACGCCCCCTGTCGTGTGGCATCAAGAAGAAGAGACAGGCAAAGCGATGCTGGGAGGTCCCGGTGGACAAGTCCCCTGGGAACAGGGCCCCTTCCATCGGCACCCTGGGCTTGGCGGAGCAACGCTCCCCCACAGACCTTTTGTCTCTCTCTCCCCTTCCGGACTCCGTCTCAGCCCTGGAAGCCATGCCCCAGAGCGGAGTGAAAAGAGGATGGAGTAGAAGTGCAGGAAAAGGTCATCACCTCCCACCGGCTGACGGCTTCTACCCACCCCTCCAAGACCAGGAGGGCAGGATCAACAACCATGGTGCTCCCCCTCTTCTTTAGGGAAACGAACACCCTCCTGCCTCCGCAAAGGGAAGAAAAGGCATGAGAGACCCGTTAGGTACCGACCTCCGCCATCAACCCTTCCCTGGCTGGAGGGGGCATTCAGCAGGAAGAGAGGGGTCAAGCAATGTTCGGAGGTCCAGGTGCACAAGCCCCCTGGGAATAAGGCGCTGCAGAGCGGCCCCCCGAGCTTCACGAAGCAACGAATCCCAACCGACCTTTCCCCTCTCTCTCCCATTCCCTACCCCTCCCAGCCTCTGAGACTGTGCCCCCTGGCTGAGTGTATAAGAGGATGGAGAAGAAGTGCGAGAAAGGGTGGTCAACACCCACAGGGTGCCAGCGTCACCCCGCCCCTCGAAGCCGAAGAAGGCAGGATCAACCAACACAGCGACACCCCACTTTGTAACGGGAATGAGAACCCTCCTCCCCCCGCGTTTGGAAAGAAAGTCACGCGAGACCCGCCAGGGACAATCTTCCATCCCCACCCAATTCCCTGCTGGTCGGCGGCGGGCAGGATGAGAAGGGCATAGCAAGGCTTGGAGGTCCTGGTGGACATGCCCCCTGGGAACAATGCACCGCTGACCGCATCCAGAGCTTGGTGGACCAACCCTTCCCCACCGACCTTTCCTCTCTCTCTCCCCTTCCCAACCTGGAGTCTGTGTTCCAAGGCTGAGTGAATAGAGGATGGAGTAGAAGTGCGGGAAAGGGTCGTCACCCCCAACCGGGTGCCGACTTCTTCACACCCCTCCAAACAAACAAGGGCAGGATCAATCACCACAGTGACCCCACCTTCATAACGGGAACAAGCACCCACCTGCCCACGCGATGGGAAGTAAAAGCGTGCGATAACCGCCAGGGACCGAACTCTCCCCCCACCCTGCCAACCTACGGGTGGCTCCCAACAAGAAGAAAGGGGCCAAGTGATCCCGGAGGTTTCGTTGAACACGCCCCCAGGCAACAGTGTGCCACCGAGTGGCTCCCCGGGCATGGTGGAGCAATCTTTCCCCACCGACCTTTCTTCTCTCTCTCCGTTTCCCAACCCCGGCCCAGCCCCGGAGCCTGTGCCCTAGGGCTGAGTGAAAAGAGGATGGAGTAGAAGTGCATGGAATGTGTTGTCACCCCCCACCAGGTGCCAGCATCTCCCTGCGTGTCCAAGCAAACAAGTGCAGGATCAACCACCACTGCGATCCCCCGTTCATAAAGTTAAGGAGCACTCTCCTGCACCCGCGATGGGAAGGAAAAGATGCGAGACCCTACAAAGACCAAACTTACCCCCACCCCGACCCATGCTGGGCGGTGGATAGCAGGAAGTGAGGGGTCAAGTGATTCTCGGAGGTCCCGATGGACACCCCCCCTGGGTACTAGGCGCCAGAGAGCGGCACCCCAACTTGTTGGAACAATCCTTCCCCACCAACCTATCCCCACTCTCTCTCCCTTCAGACCCCGTCCCAGCCTCGGAAGCTGTGCCCCAGGATGGACTGGAAAAGAGGATGGAGAGCAAGTGCGGGAAAAGGTCATCACTGCCCACAGGGTGCCGGCTTCAACCCACCCCTCCAAGCCAAAGAGGTCTGGAGAAACCACCAAGTCAGCACCCCACTTTGTAATGGAAAGAGCACACTCCTGCCTCCGGGATGGGAAAGAAAGGCACGCGAGAACCGCCAGGATCCGTTCTCCCCCCCCAAACCGCCCCCATCGGGCGGCGATAACAGGAAGAGAGAGGCAAAGCAATGTTGGGAGATTCCGGTGGACTAGCACCCTATGGACAGGGTGCCTCTGAACGCATCCAGGTATTGGAGGAGCGACGCTTCCCCACCGACCTTTCCTCTCTCTCTGTCTTTCCCGACCCTTCCCAGCCCCGGAGGCTGTGACACCAGGATGAGTGAAATGAGGATGGAGTAGAAGTGCGGGAAAGGGTCATCACCCCCCACAAGTGCCGGTTTCTTCACACCCCTCCAAACCAACGAGGGCAGAATCAATCACCATGGTGATCACCCTTCGTAACTGGAACGAGCACTCTCCTGCCACCGCGATGGGAAGGAAAGGCTCGCGAGACCCGTCAGGGCCTGACCTCGAAACCAACACCATCCCCTGCCTGTCGGCGGTGGGCATGAAGAAAGGGGCCAATCGAGGCTTGGAGATCCTGGTGGACACGCCCCCTGGAAACAGGGCATACTGAGCTCATCCAGGGTTTGGTGGAGCAGCCCATCCCCACTGATTTTTCTTCTCTCTCTCCCATTCCCGACTCCGTCCCAGCCCCGGAGGCTGTGCACCCGGGCGGAATGTTAAAGAAGATGGAGAAAAAAGGTGGGAAAAAGTCGTCACCGACCACCGGCTGCCGACTTCTCATGCCCCTCCTATCCAAAGAAGGCAGGATCAACTACCACAGCGACACTCCACTTTGTAATGGGAATGAGCAACCTCCTGCCCCTGCGACGGGAAGGAAAGGCACGTGAGCCCCACCAGGGACCGATCTCCCCCCAAACCGCCCCTGTCTGGTGGCGCCAACAGGAAGAAAGGGGCAAAGCAATGCTTGGAGGTCCAGGTGGACACGACACCTGGGAAAATGGCGCTGTGGAGCGCCCCCCCGGGTTAGGCAGAGCAACCCTTCCCCACCGACCTTTCCTCTCTCTTTCCCATTCCCGACCCTTCCCAGCCCCGGAGGCTGTGCACCCGGGCGGAATGTTAAAGAAGATGGAGAAGAAATGCGGGAAAAGGTCGTGACCGCCCACCGGCTGCCGGCTTCTCCAAGCCCCTCCAATCCAAGGAGGGCAGGATCAACTACCACGGCGACACTCCACTTTGTAACGGGAAAGAGCACCCTCCTGCCCCTACGACGGGAAGGAAAGGCACGCGAGACCTGCCAGGGACCGATCTCCACCCCAAACCGCCCCCTGTCGGGCGGCGCCAATAGGAAGAGAGGTGCAAAGCGATGCTGGAAGGTCCCGGTGGACATGCCTACTGGGGACAGGGCACCTTTGAAAGCAATCAGGGCTTTGTGGAGCAACCCTTCCCCACTGACCTTTCCTCTCTCTCTCCCCGTCCCGACTCTTCCCAGCCCCGGTGGCTGTGCCCCCAGGCGGAGTGAAAAGAGGATGGAGTAGAAGAGCGGCAAAGGGTCATCACAGCCCACCAGGTGCCGGTTTCTTCAAAGCCCTCCAAACTAACGAGTGCAGGATCCATCACCATGGTGATCCCCCTTCATAACTGGAACAATCACCCTCCTGCCACCGCGACTGGAAGGAAAGGAGTGCGAGACCCGCCAGGGACCAACCTCCCTCCTCATCCAGCGCCCGCTGGGTGGCGCCCAGCAGGAAGAGATGGACCAAGTGACTTTCGGAGGTGAAGTTGTACAAACCCCCTGGGAACAGGGTGCCAGGGAACGGCACCCCGGGCTTGGTGGAGCTACACTTCTCCACCGACCTTTCCTCTCTCTATTCCCTTGCAGACTCCTCCGAGCCCTGCCGGCTGTACCCTCTAGCAGAGTGGAAAAAAGGATGGAGAAGAAGTGCAGGAAAGTGTCATCACTGCCCACAGAGTGCCGGCTTCAACCCACCCCTCCAAGACCAGGAGGGCAGGATCAACAACCATGGTGATCCCCCTCTTCCTAAGGGGAACGAACACCCTCCTGCCCCTGCAAAGGGAAGAAAATGCGTGAGAGACCCGCTGGGTACCGACCTCCCCCATCAACCCATCCCCGGCCGGGGGGGAATTCAGCAGGAAGAGAGGAGTCAAGCAACGTTCGGAGGTCCAGGTGCACAAGCCCCCTGGGAACAAGGCGCCGCAGAGCGGCCTTCCGAGCTTGGTGAAGCAAAACTTCCCCACCGACCTTTCCTCTCTCTCTCCCATTCCCGACCCCATCCCAGCCTATGAGACTGTGCCCCCGGGGCGGAGTGGAAAAGAGGATGGAGTAGAAGTGCAGGAAAGTGTCATCACTGCCCACAGAGTGCCGGCTTCAACCCACCCCTCCAAGACCAGGAGGGCAGGATCAACAACCATGGTGATCCCCCTCTTCCTAAGGGGAATGAACACCCTCCTGCCCCTGCAAAGGGAAGAAAATGCGTGAGAGACCTGCTGGGTACCGACCTCCCCCATCAAACCATCCCCGGCCGGGGGGGCATTCAGCAGGAAGAGAGGAGTCAAGCAACGTTCGGAGGTCCAGGTGTACAAGCCCCCTGGGAGCAAGGCGCCGCAGAGCGGCCTTCCGAGCTTGGTGAAGCAAACCTTCCCCACCGACCTTTCCTCTCTCTCTCCCATTCCCGACCCCATCCCAGCCTATGAGACTGTGCCCCTGGGGTGGAGTGGAAAAGAGGATGGAGAACAAGTGCGAGAAAGGGTCATCACCAACCACAGGGTGCCGGCGTCACCCCGCCCCTCCAAACCAACGAGGGCAGGATCAACCATCACTTTGACCCCCAACTTTATAACGGGATGAGCACCCTCCTCTCCCCTTGACAGGAAGGAAAAGCATGTGAGACCCGCCACGAATTGACATCCCCACTCACACCACCCCACGCCGGGTGGCGCCCAATAGGAAGAGAGGGGCCAAGTGACTCTCGGAGGTCCCAGTGGACACCCACCCCCGAATAAGGCGCTGTGGAGCGGTAACCCAAGTTTGGCGGAGCAACCTTTCCCCACCGAACTTTCCTCTCTCTCCTATACCGGACCCTTCCCATTCCCAGATGCTGTGCCCCCGGGCTGAGTGAAAAGGGAATGGAGTAGAAGTGCAGGAAAGGGTCGTCACCCCCAATCGGGTGCCGACTTCTTCACACTCCTACAAACCAACGTGGGCGGGATCAATCACCACGGTGATCCCACCTTCATAACGGGAACGAGCACCTACCTGCCAACGCGATGGGAAGGAAAAGCATGCGATACCCGCCAGGGACCGAACAATCCCCACACCCCGCCAACTGAAGGGCGGCTCCCAGCAAAAAGAAAGAGGCCAAGTGACTCTGGGAGATCTCATTTGACACGCCCCCTGGTAACAGGGCGCCACAGAGTGGCTCCCCAGCCTTGATGGAGCAATTCTTCCCCACCTACCTTTCCTCCCTCTCTCCCCTTCCTAACACCGTCCCAGGCCCGAAGCTTGTGCCCCGGGGCTGAGGGAAAGAAGGATGGAGTAGAAGTGCACAGAAAGTCTTGTCACTCCCTACCAGGTGCCAGCATCTCCCCGTGCATCCAAGCCAACAAGGGCAGGATCAACCACCACGGCGAACGCCGCTTCGAAAAGGTAACGAGCACACTCCTGCCCCCGCGACGAGAAGGAAAGGATGCGAGACCCGCCAGAGACCGACCTCCCCCCCCGCCCGGCCCTTGCCGGGCGGCGGACAGGAGCAAGAGAGGGGTCAAGTGACTCTCGGAGGTCACGTTAGACATGCCCCCTAGGAAAAGGGCACCACGGAGAGGCTCCCCGGGCTTGGCGGAGCAACACTTCCCCACAAAACTGTCATCTTTCTCTCCCCTCCCCAACCCCGTTCCAGCCCCAGAGGCTGTGCCCTTAGTGGATTGGAAAAGAGGATGGAATACAAGTGCGTTAAATGGTCGTCACCGCCCACCGGCTGCCTGATTCTCCTCGCAACTCCAAGCCAAAGAGGGCAGGATCAACCACCACGGCGATCCCCCACTTTGTAACGGGAAAGAGCACACTCCTGCCACCACGACAGGAAAGAAAGGAACGCGAGATCCGCCAGGGACCTATCTCCCCCCCCCCCC
>PVKS010050736.1:0-11419 GCA_004027875.1 Aplodontia rufa
TGAGACCTAAAAAGTAGGAAATCACCAAGGCGAAGTGGAGGGAGAGAGGGAGATGAAAGTCGTAAGGATGAAGCAGTATGTTCAAAGATGAAGAAAAAAGTTCAGCGCGACTGGAGTTTAGAAAAGAGCAAGGGTGCCCGGTGCAGTGGTGCACGCCTGTAATCCCAGTGACTCGGGAGGCTGAGGGAGGAGGACCGCAAGTTCAAAGCCAGCCTCAGCAACTTAGCAAGGCCATAAGCCACTTAGTGAGACCCTGTCTCAAAATAAAAAAATAAAAAGGGCTGAGGATGTTGCTCAGTGGTTAAGTGCCCCTGGGTTCAATTCCTGGTACAAACACACACATACACACACACACACGTACACATATGCATATATGTATGACATATATGTGTGTGTGTATATATTTTTTTTCCAAAGATACACGTTACAAAGACCCAGAGACTTATACAAAATAAAAAATATGAGTTCTTATCACGTAATAATGCTGAGGTAGTCAGTTCAGGTCTGGTGTGGTGGGAATTGATTCCTCTGATTGGCTGCTCAGCCATCCTTAATCCACAATATTTCATATGTCTGGGTTCTAACTAGAAGGAGGGAGAAAGGAGGACAAAAAGGCCCAGAACCAGTTGCATAGCCTGGAAATGTAGCTTTCCATCTTACAAATTATAAGTGGGCCATGAGCCCACTTACAAATTCCTTTATAATCATTGGTTTAGGAAGACTGTGTACCAGCTGGTGGGAGAGAGTTCGAGACAGCAATTGAAGTCATGAGTGAGGCTGCCAGGAAGAGTGTGCGGAGGGAGAGGAAACGTCATGCAGGACTGGTCCCTAGGAGGACAGCCAGCAAGGACGGCCAGAGTGTGTGGCTAGGAAAAGAGAGAGCAGGGGTGTCAGGCGTGCGTGGAATCACAGATGCTGAGGGAAGAGGAAATTTTAGGAAGCAAATCACAATGTTTAATGCTGCCTGCAGGAGGCTTAGAGTGTCCTTCAATTAAAATACACAGGTCATGGGGCTGGAGCGGTGGCTCAGTGGTTATGGCGCTTGCCTGGCATGTGCAAGTATGCGAGTTCAAACCTCAGCACCCCGGACATAACAAAGTCTCAGAGCAATGAAAGCCACATGAGAAACTAAATAAAATTGATTCTTGCTTTCTCTCTCTCTCTCTCTCACTGTCCCTTTCTCTTTAAAAAAAATACAGGCCATGATTCTGGTGAAAGCAGTTTCTGTGGAGTTCTAGAAATGTATAGAAGCCTGAAGATGGAACAGAGGCAAACAAGAAAATATAGACTGTTAAGATAGATAGCACTTTCCGGAATATTGGCTGTGAAGGAGGTGAGAAGTCATGCTATGTGTGAAAAATAGAGAATTAATTGTTGGTTGGTTGGCTGGGTTTTAAGGGGAAAGAGATGTTTGTTCGCTTGCTGTTGAGAAAGGGATCTTGCTTTGTTGTTGGGGCTGGCCTCTAGCTCCTGGGCTCAAGTGATCCTCCCTTCAGTCTCCTGTGTCACCACGCCCAGCACATGGTGGAAGAGATATGAGGAAGTAATCTGGTTTTATGTGTATGTGTCTTACTGTAAATAGAGTAACCTGCTGTGCATGTCTCTACCACGAAACATCCAGAGTGCTTTATAAAATTAAGCAAATATCATTTAAAATAAACAACCAAGCCGGATGTGCTGTGCACACCCGTAACCTCAGCTCCTGAGGCAGGAGACTCACAAGGTGAAGCCCAGTCTGGCCAACGCAGGGAGACCCTGTCTGAAAATAACAAAGGGCTGGCGGTGTAGCTCAATGGTAGAGTGCCCCTGGGCTCAGTCCCCAGTACAGGAAAACAGCCACAACAAAAATACAGCCAGCAAAAAAAAAATACAGCCAGCCCAAGAGGAAGTAAAGGGCCTCCCCGGAAGTAGCACATACATGGAAATAGAGGAAACAGAAAACCAGAGCTGTGGGGCTGCTGGGTGGTTGGGGCTGCTGGTAAAGAAGAGGCTTGGGTTTTACACCCACCTAGAGATTAGAAATAATGGGGAGTTTTTTTTTTCTTTCACTGTTGGGGATGGAACCCAGGAACATTCCATTTGTGAGCCACATCCCCAGTCTTTTGAATATTTTTTTTCTTTTGAAGGGAGAGAGGGACAGTGAGAGAGAGAGAGAGGAGGAGAGAATCAGTTTTATTCGGTCTTTCATGTGGCCTTTGTTGCTCTGATACTTTGTTGTGTACATGGTGCTGATATTCAAAGCCACATCCTTGTGCATGCCAGGTAAGCACCATAATTGCTAAGCCACTGCTCCAGCCCCCTTTTTGTTTTATTTTGTGACAGGGTCTCACTAAGTTGCCAAGGCTGGCCTCAAACTTGCAATCCTCCTACCTCAGCCTCCCGAGTTACTGGATTATAGTTGTAGGCCACCATGCCTGGCTTCCATTGGGAATTAAAAACTGAGATCCTATGAGAAAGCTCAAACCTTTAAAGGGTGACATCCTCTGACTCCAGTCCAAGAAGTACAAAAAGACCTTATCTATCACACCCTGAGATCTGATGTCAATAAAAGTTCTATCCTAAGAGTTTATAACCAAAGGCTTGTGCACGCTTAGAGTCGAGGAGCAAATTTATACCATCTCCATGGTCTGGAAAACTTAAATAAATATTGTGGCCCATAGTTGGTAATATCCCTGCATGGCAAAAGCAAACAGAAAACTTCTCGAGAAAGACAGATCCTGTGTTAGTCAATTTTCTGTCAAGAAAAATGACTGAGACAATTTACAAAGAGAAAAGGCAGCTCTGAAGGCTGAGGCAGGAGGATCACAAATTCAAAGCCAGCCTCAGTAACTTAACGAGGCCCTATCTCAAAATAAAAAATAAAATGGGCTGGGGATGTGGCTCAGTGGTTTAGTGCCCCATTCAATCCCTGGTACCAAAAAAGAAAAAAGAAAAGGCTTATTTTGGGTCATAGTTTTATTGATTGATTGACTGAGATGGTGTCTCACTGTTACACAGGATAGTCTCAAACTCATGGGCTCGAGTGATTCTCCCACCTCAGCCTCCCAAGTAGCAGGGACTTCAGTTCTAAGCCACCATAATTGGACACAGTTTTGGAGATTCCAGTCCATGATGGGTGGCTCCTTTGCTTTGGGCCTGTGTCAAGGAAGCACATCATGGTAGGAGTACATGGTGGAACAAAAGTCAGGGACAGAGAGAGACTGGATGGGCCAGGGTCCCATCATCTCCCTCAGGGACATTGCCCCAGTGACCTCCCCCTAGGCCCTACCTCTTAAAGCCTTCACCTTCCAATAGCACTCCCCTGGGGACTAAGCCTTTAATATATGGGCCTTTGCGAGACCCTTAGGATTCAAATTATAGCACCCTCAAACCTGATCATGTCAATTTCTACTGATAAAACTGGTGAAGCTCAGATCACAACCCCAAATTCCAAAATGTAAGAGAAAAAATATGGTGAATGAGACTAAGCAGACACGACATGCCCAGGAACCCTAGAACCCCAGAGATTAGAGGTATTGGGTAAAGGACCACACAGTAAGTATGCTTTAAATGCATAATGGTGTAAAAGAAACAACCACCAGCAGCTTAGGGGGCTGAGGGAGGAGAATTGAAAGTTCAAATCCAGCCTCAGCAACTTAGCAAGACCTTGTCTCAAAATAATACAATAAAAAGGGTTGGGGATGTGGCTCAGTGGTTAAGCACTGCTGGGTTCAGTCCCTGGTGCCAAATAAAAAAATAATCAATCTTATACATTTTATACACATTTTATATTATTTTGTTAAAATCGTGTAAGGTTGTTCAAAAATAATAAAAAAAATAAAAATAAAAAAAATAATCAATCAACATGAGAAAGCAATAATATGGCATTACAAATGAGGGAGGTTGGGGCTGGAGTGGTGGCTCAGTGGTTATGGCGCTTGTCTGGCATGCACGAGGATGGGGGTTTGAACCCCAGCACCACGTACACAACAAGGATTTGGAGTAATGAAGGCGACATGAAAAAAATACTAAATAAAAATGATTCTCTCTCTCTCTCTCTCTCTCTCACTGTCCCTTTCTCTTTAAAAAATAAAAAAAAAACAAACGAGGGAGGTTTAAAAGAGAAAGGAAAAAGGATAAAACTAACGCATCTATTAATCTATCCACATATTTATTCCCCCTTCTATTAAGTTCCAGACCATACTCTGGATCTGGGAGTGGGAAGGTGATTCTTGGGAACAGCAAGCTGGATTCTGCTTCAGGAAGGTCACAGGCATCTACCCATCCATTCATCCATTCACCTCCTTTCATTTTATAGCATTCTCCAATGTCACATCTTGAAAATCCCCAATGGAGCATCTTGTTCAATTTCCTGTCTCTTGTTTGTACAGAGAAAGAATACAAGGCCCTAAAATACATATTAAAAATTCACTTTTCTGAAGTCTATAAGTGAGAGCCAGGGTCCTTTCCTCTAGTTTCCTGTCCAGACCATGGTACCTCTCCTGAGCTCTGGCGTGGGAGCATCTCACTTCTGAATCCCTGTTATCTCTCTTCTTTTTCCCTGGGTGGACTGTTCATTCCTCATGGGCAGAGTCCCCACAACCCAGCTTGATTGACACCTGATGGTGACTATACCAAGTGATATCATCACCCAGTTTTGAGTCTGTGTTTCATCTCACCACTACCTGAATGCCCCAACCCAATACTTCAGAGACGGTGCATGAGCTCCTTGAGGGAAAGGGCCAGGTCTGATTCTTCCATCATGTAGCTCAGAAGAAGATGCTTAAGCCAAGCTTGGTAGTGTATGCCTATAAGCCCAGCGGCTCGGGAGGCTAAGGCAGGAGGATCGCAAATTTGAGGCTAGTCTCAGCAACTTAGTGAGATTCTATCTCAAAATTTAAAAAAGCGTTGGGGACGTAGCTCAGTGTCTAGCCCATCCCTAGGACCACAACAAACAACAAACACAGATCACTGCCCACTTCAAGGCTTACTGTCTGCCTCAGCACTTCTAGGAGAAGGACTCTGTTTGGTGCTAGGGTATGACACTTTTCCGACAGATCCATCACTCTGCTTCTAACAAAGAAAGAGCAGAGTTTGGAGTCAATGCCTCCAGCAGGAAACAATATCTATTTAGAACTTAATAACTTGGTTTACATTGTATTTATTTTTATGTTTTACCTTCTATTTATGGCAAGTGATACCGGTTTTCCATTTATAGAAGTGATACAAAAGAAATTTCCTTTAAAAGTAAATTTATTAAGTAAAATGCCAATTTAAAGAAAAATATAAAGTCAATAATAATGCAGGTGAGAAACTAATGTACCCCAAATCCTAATGTCCCTGATTGAAATTAGAGAAATCAGAAAACCAGGGGATAAAAAATTGCCTGGTAGCCCCTCTCTTAGAGCGGAGGTCCGTTAGTAGGCCCACAGGCATTTGGGGCTCCTATTTCTATGGGATCAATTATTACAGGTAAGCCTGTCTTGAGGCAAACCTGACTGTCTGGACTATCCAGAAAGCTGAGAAGGAAACAAATGCTCCTTTCCAGATTGGATCAAATTTAGTTCTTCTTGACCCAGGCTGCCTCACTCTGGAGTGCTAAGAGCAAAGGGCTGAGATGTGTCAATCACAAGCAGTTGGGCAGGGAAGACTGTTGTTGTTTCACTTTAAGTCCCAGCTCCGGGCAGAGAAGGGCCCTCCAGCTAGGCTCAGCGAGTGAGAGCCATAGTTCGTATGTAATAAAAGGCTCCTCTGCTTGGTCTTGTCTTCTGCATTTTCCTGGAGGACCTCATAGTGGTGAGGGCAGAGTAAGTGGCTGGGGACAGGTGAGATTTGTGGCTCTGGGAAGCTGGATTCCTGTCCTCTCTGGCAACACAACTGACGCTTGACATGCACTTGGCATCCATGGGACCCCTTGGCTTTCATGGGGCGTCTTAGGTACAGCTGTTGAAAGATGGAAGTGGCTGCGTTGACCATTGCCTGTCTGTTACCTTGGGCTCCTGCTCTGGAAGGCCATCTTTGGAGCTTTCCAGCCCAATCAGCCCCACTTCCGGTTCTCTGAGCCACAGCTCAGGCAGACAGGCCGAGGCACCGACAGCAATGTCTTCCCTGGGCAGCCTCAGGACCACCCCTGAAGCTGAAGCCTGGGATCTCAGGATCCCTTGGAAGTGGAGCCTTCTGCAGGGGACCTCAGGGGGGCCAATCCCACAGGCTCTGGGGATTCAGAACCCCACACTGGTCCGGCCTTCCCGCCTCCAGAAGGCTGAGATCTGCTCCAGCGTGACCCGAGGCTGAAGGCCCCAGTCAGGCTCTGGGCTCCGTGGCCTCTGCCTCCAGGCCTGAGGGCTTGCAAACTGCACGCTGGCCTCTGACCTCCGCTCAGGCTCGGCCCAGCTCACCAGGCCTGCGGCGTGGGGCCTCTCCTCCTGGGGCTGGGGCCCGGGCCCCCAGAAGGTGCTTTGGGCTGGGTCCTCAGGTGGGGTCTGGGGGACCAAGGAGCTGGGAGCTGAGTGTGGGACTGAAGGGGCAAGTGGGGCGCTTGCTCGGGCCTCCAAAGTGCCCCCAGGGGTGGGAGGGTCTGGGGCCCTGCTCATCAGCAGGGGCACCGCCGAGCCGTACCAGTCCTCCGAGCGCTCTCGGGCAGTGCTGGTGGGCTCGATCCACAGCTCCCCGCCTGGGCGCCAGACCAGGGTGGGCCCCCGGCTCCCAGAATCTGGGCGGAGAGAGCGGCGGAATAGACGTTCGGCCAACACCACTGTGGTCAGCATGAAAAGGGCCGTGAGGGAGGCCAGGGCCAGCATGATGGGGATGCAGGGCCCACAGGGCAGCGGGGGCCACAAGGCTGCTTCCGATGCAGGGGCCACCTCCACGAGCCCAGAGGGCTGCCCACGAGTTGAAGGCATCTGGGAGGCACAGAGACAAGAGTAAGGCAGGGTTGGCACAATGGAGACCAAGAGAGAGGCAGAAAGTGGCCAAGAACCATGGGGTGGGGGAACCTCAGGATCCAGCTTGTGAGGCAAAGGAACAATGGGGACCCAGAGAGGACAAGAACAAGCCACATGGGGCCAGAGGACAGGTACCCTCCTCCTGCAAGCCCTCCAGCCCCTTTCTGGAAGCCCCATTTCCCTCCCAGGCCCTAGGGAGCCCCAGGCAAAAGCCTGAGGGCCACAAGGGCTTCTTTCCTCCAGTCCCGCCCAGCTTCCTGGGTCCTCCCCTGTCCCAGAGAGGAAGTAATAGGGGAGGAAATGAGTGAAGCCCTCTCCTGGTCCTCCCCTCTGGCTGCCTCTACTGCCACCTCAGTGTCCCTTTGCCACAGAGCTTCTCTCCTTGGAGGTGGCCTTGCCTTACAGAAGATTCCACTTCATCTGCTGCTCTGACAGGTCTCAGGCGCCACTTGCACCTGTCCCAGTCTCTCCAGCCCTGCTCTCTCTGACCTGTCCCTATCTCCCTTGTTTGTCTCTGCCCACCTCTCCCAGACCCTCCATCTCTGTGCAGGGGCCCCCTGCACCCCTCATCTCACCTTGGGTCCACCCTGGGCTCCTGTCCCTTTCTTCAGAGCTGCTCTTTCCTGTGGGTGTTGTGGGTTCTTGCAGGCCGCGGTTGTCTGAAAGGCCTGAAGATGCAGAGGGCTGGGCTCAGATGAGGGCGGAAGGGAGGCCACCACCTGTTGCTGGGCAACTGTGCCCCAACACCTCCAGCCCCCTAGCAGGTTTCCAAGGCAACCTGGGGGGATGTGGTCACTGTGGTGAGGAGGCATTTCCTGGTAAGGTGGGGCCTAGCGGGCAGGGCTCTGTTGAACTGAGTCTCAGATCCAGCCCCCAGGCCCCAGAACATTCACCAGAGGGCAGAAAAGAGGATATGGAGACTGTGGCCCGTCTACTCCACACTACCATGGTATGTCCTTTGTTGGCTCCTGGGAGGCTGCCCCAGCCCTGTCCTGTCCCTTGGGCCTTTTCAAAACCACTCCTGCCATTCGGCCCTCGTGCCTGACCCATCTGCCTTAGCATCATTTTTTGGGGAGAGGGCACCAGGGATTGAACCCATTCGGGCTTAACCACTGAGCAACATCCCCAGCTTTTTTTTTTGGGGGGGGGAGGAAGAGAAAGAGAGAATTCTTTTTTCATCTGGCCTTTGTTTTTCTGACATTTATTTGTGTATATGGTGCTGGGGTTTGAACCTAGGTCCTCACACATGCTGAGGAAGCACTCCACTCGCTAAGCCACTGCTCCAGCCCTTCCAGGCCTTTTTTACTTTGAGACAGGGTCTCAGTAAGTGGCTTAGGGCCTTGTGAAGTTGCTGAGGCTGGCCTCAAATTTGTGATCCTCCTGCCTCAGCCTCCTGAGTCACTGGGATTGTTGGTATGTGCCACCATGACCATCTGCCTTCACGCTTAAAAAGAGAAAGAGAGAGAGGGAGAGAAAGGGAGAGAGAAGAGAGAATTAACTTTATTTTTTCATCCTTTTCTTTTTTCTCTGACGGTTGTGTATGTGCTGCTGGGGTTTGAACCCTGGTCCTTGGGCTTGCCAAGCAAGCACCGTAACTGCTGAGCCACTGCTCCAGCCCGCCTTTGGACTTTTAATCAACCTAACTTTCCCTGTCTTCAGACCACATGGCCCCGATTTTGGAAGGAAAGATCTTTAAGATGGGGCTTGAGTAGGAACAATGCCAGGCCTCTGGGAAATCCCAGGACCCTGTCCTCCTCTGTTCCTTTCTCCTGGTGCTGATGGACAGAGGAGACTGGAGCAGCGTGAGGTGGCATCATGGGGGTCCGCAGTCCAGGAATCTTCCTGAGATTGTTTTCTTTACTCATCCATGAATGACAAAGGAAAGCTTAAAAAAAGGAGCTACGTACCCAAAACCACACAACCACACACTTTTGTGGGGGCGTGGGGGTGGTGGAGGGGGAGGAGGAGCACAGCTGTAAACACCTGGTCTCACACTCCTTGCACACAACACAACTCTCAACGGTACCCACATTTTTGTTTTGCAAATAACAACTGTTTCATGTGAGAGGCATCAAAAAGAGGTTGACATGTTAGTGTCTTTCAAAGATGTTCGCAGGGGCAGGCCGACTCAAGACGATTCTGTTGGTGGCTTTGGGGAAGGGTCCAGAGGAGAGCAGGGTACTTCGTTGGGAGAAGGGGTGGACGTGGAGAATCCCAGGACTCTGAGCCTTCGGACAGTGCAGAAAGCCAAAGGGATTAGACTTGGTGAGGTTACAGCCTTAAAATAAAACCTGAACTTAATGTCGCTGAACAGTACACTTGATGGTGAAGATGGTAAATTTTACTACAAGCAAAAGATGTTTTCTTTTTTAAAATCCAACTAAGTAAATAAATAAAACCTGAAAATTATGCATGTTTTCTTTTAATTAATCTTTCTTTAAAAAAAAAAAGTCAAGGGTTGTGGAAATAACTCAAGGAGGGCTTAGCTAGCATTCATGAAGCCCCTGGGTTCAATTCCCAGTACAGGGGGGGAAACAAAAATAAAAAAACAAAAGCAAAAAAAACAAACCAAAACAAAAAAACTCTAGACAAGTAAACATTAAAAATGTTTCAGTGGGGCTGGAGCCGTGGCCCAGGGGTTACAGTCCTTGCCTGGCATGCACAAGTTCGCAAGTTCAAATCCCAGCGCCACGTACCCAATGAAGTCTTGGAGCAATGAAAGCCATATGAAAAACTAAATAAAATTGATTTTTTTTCTCTCTCTCTCTCTCACTGACCCTCTCTCTTTAAAAAGAAAATGCTTAAAAAACAGAAAAAAAAAAGCAAAAAAATTAAAAAATAATTAAAAAAAAAAAGAAAAAGAAAATGCTTGAGCGGTGGATCAGCGATTGGAGCGCTTGCCTGGCATGTGCAAGGATCTGGGTTCAAATCCCAGCACCACATACACAACTAAGTGTCTGAGAAACAAAAACATCAAATGAGAAAATAAATAATATTGATTCTCTCTTTTTCTCTTAAAAAATTAGGATGATTAGATATGACATTCTAATCAGACTCACTGTTTTGATTTTTTGTTGTTGTTATTGTGACTGGAGATTGAACCCACAGGTGCTTTACCACTGAGCCACATTCCCAGCCCATTTTAGTTTTTATTTTGAGTCAGGGTCTTGCTTAAGTTGTTCAGGGCCTTGAACGTGTGATCCTCCAGTCTCAACCACTGAGTCACTGGTATTACAGGTGGATGCCATTGAGCCCAGAAGCTGTTTGATTCTGATTTGTTGTTCCTTTAAGTAAAAAAAAAAAACAAAACAAAAACACCAAAACTATAATCCAAGCAATTAGGGAGTCTGAGGCAGGAGGATGGCAAGTTTGAGGCCAGCCTCAGCAACTTGGTAAGACCCTCAGGAACTTAGTGAAAACTTTTCTCAAAATGGAGAATGATAATAATGATAATAAAGGCCTGGAGATGTAGCTCAGTGATAAAGCACCCTGGGTTCGACCCCTAGTACCTCCCCGCAAGAAAGGAGCTTAGGAAATTTTAACTGGTTCCACAATAAGCAAAACACAGAATTATTTCATCTAGCAATTGCACCTCTATGTGCATATCCAAAAGAACGGAAAGCAGGGACCTGAGGAATTATTTGCACACTCATATTCATAGCAGCATTATTTACAATCGTCTAAAAGGGGAAGCAACCCCAAATGTTCATTGCCAGATGACTGGATGAACAAAACGTGGTCTGTACGTATGATAGAACGTTGCTCCGCTTCGAAAAGGAAATCTAATAATGCTACAACATGCTCGAACCTTGAAAACATGCCTAGTAAAATAAGCCACTCACAAAAGGATAAATACTGTAGGATTCCATTTGGCCTAGAATGGTCAAAATCATAGACAGAAAATTCGAGGCTGGTTGCCATGGGCTGTGGGGAAGGGAAGTGGGAGTTAGTGTTTAACAGGTACAGACTTCTAGTTTGGAAAGATAAAAAAGTTCAGGACATGGATGGTAGCGATAGTTATACTAAGCATCATACTCAGGGCTAGAATGGGGCTGGGGTGTGGTTCTGCAGTAGAGCGCTTGCCTAGCATGTGCAAGACCGTGCGTTTTAGCCTCAGCCCTACAGAAAAAAAAAGCTAAAATGATAAATTTTATGCTATATATACTTTACCATGTTTAAACTAATATTGTTATATTTACATATGTATTTGTATTTCTTTGTGGGGTTTTCTTTTTTTTTTTGGTATGGGGACTCAATCCGGGGCACTTTACCACTGAGCAACATCCCTAATCTTTTTTTTTTTTTTTTAAGAGAGAGGGACAGTAAGAGAGACAGAGAAAGAGAGAAACAACTTTATTTAGTTTTTCACATGGCCTTAGTTGCTCTAACATAACACTTACTTGTGTGCATGGTGCTGGGGCTTGAACCTGGGTCCTTGTGCTTGCCAGACAAGCCCCAGAACCTCTGAGCCACTGCTCCAGCCCCCATCCCCAATC
>PVKS010050737.1:0-11421 GCA_004027875.1 Aplodontia rufa
CTTTCCCTCCCCATTCTTCCCCCATCCCTCCTTTCTCCATCCTTCTGCCCTCTTTTATAATTAGACTTCCCCCAGATCATGTATTACTCTAAATTTGATGAGTATAATATATGAACTGGAGTATCTTTCATCCTATCTTTAGTTTTCCTCTAGCTTCCACATATGGGAGAAAACATTTGACCTTTGAATCTCTGAGTTTAACTAATTTCATTTAGCATACTATTTTCCATTTTCATCCATTTACCCACAAAGGCCATGATTTTGTTTTTTTTAATAGTTGAGAAGAACTCCATTGTGTGTGTGTGTGTGTGTGTGTGTGTCACAATTTTTTTGAGTCAATCATCCAGTGATAGGCATCTGGGTTGATTCCATAATTTAGCTATTGTGAACTGTGCTGCTATAAACATTGATGCTGCTAGCACAACATTTCTTAAAGATCTCCTAATCTGCCAGATAGAAGTAGAAAAGAACCACACGACAAATAATATCTAAGCATAGCAAAGAACCCCAATTTGAAGTTAGCTGAATTTGAGAGGTGAGCAGGGATGGCTGGCAAACTGCCAGGCTGTGTTATCAGGAACCATTTGTATGATGACAAAGTTGCCTCTGGGGAGAAATCACCTTAAAGAGAAACCAGGTCAGAAACAATGAAGAAAGTCTATGTAGGAGAAGAATAAACTTTGGTATGCAGTCTAGTGGTTATCCTTCCACTCATTCTATTTACAAGTCCCCCAAGTGGGTGTCTGGTACCGAAGGGAGTAGACTGTAAGCAACAATTAAAATTGTGTCTTCTGGTCTGGGCCCCAGCACATGCCCAGGACTGACCGGAGGAGGATCCCCACCCTCAGTAGTCCCCACCTACCTGATACCCACATTCTGGTCTGGGCCCCTTTTACTCATTGCTGGCAGGTGCACAAGGCACCCCTGAGTAGGCCCCCTGTCCAAACAGCCCATATTCACCTTAAAGGCCAACCCAGGCCTCTTCTGGTCTGGGCCCCAGAACACACCCATGACCAACTGGAGGAGGATTCCCACCTGGAGCAGCCCCTGACCCAAGTCTCTCCTGGTCCTGGCCTAGCAGATGCCCAAGACAAACGATGTTCAGATCAGCCATCTTGAGCCTAGATCCAAAAGGTGGATCAAAATGAGGATGCAGGCAGAAGCAACTTTCTGGAAGAAGGTGATTATTAAAACGGTGGTGTCTGATCCGATCCTTTGACTTGCAAGGAAAAACCATCTGGAGGCCAGCCTAGCTTCCCTTCAGGGAATATCAAATCAGAGATCCAGAAGAAGCTCTTCAAAAAAGAAGAATCAAACTAGGAAAGGTTCACTTCAAACCCACAACTCCCTTAAAATGAAGCCATAGATAGGGACTGAGATGGAAACCTTGAAAAGAGGAAAAGAAATTAAAGTCAAGAATTGATGAATGGGATGCCATTAAATTTCTGAGCCAAGAAATTAGTCAAAATAGTCAAGAGACAACCTACGGAATGGGAGAGAATCATGGCCTGTGATCCTTCCAACCGGGGATTAATGTACAAAATTTGTAAAGAACTAAAAAACTCAATAAAAAAAAAAAAACCAAAAAACAGTCCAATCAATAAATGGGCCAGAGAGCTAAACAGACACTTCTCAACAGAGGAAACTGAGTAAGCCAATGCATATATGAGAAAGTGTCCTTAATCACTAGTAATCAGAGAAATGCAAATCAAAACTACTCTAAGATTTCATCTTACTCCGGTCAGACTGGCAAAGATGAAGAATATAAGCAATCACAAATGCTGGAGGGGTTGAGGGGAGATAGGAACACTAGTACACTTTTTTTTTTAAGAGAGAGGGCAGTGAGAGGAGAGAGAGAAAGAATCAATTTTATTTAGTTTTTACATGTGACCTTCGTTGCTCTAATACCTCGTTGTGTATGTGGTGATGGAGTTTGAACTCGAGTCCTCATGCATGCTAGGCAAGTGCCGTGACCGCTGAGCCACCGCTCCAGCCCCACATTAGTACACTTTTGCTGGAACTGCAGACTGCTCCAGTTGCTCTGGAAAGCAGTGTGGAGACTCCTCAAAAAATTAGAGTTGGATCCACCATATGACCCAGCTATCCCTCTTCTGGGTATTTTCTCAGAGGAGTTAGAATCAACACAGTGTGCTGTGTTGCACACTGCAGCAACACAGCAATATCCATGTTCACAGCAGCTCAATTTACAGTAGCTAAATTATGGAATCAATCCAGATGCCCCTCACTGGATGAATGGATCCAATCCAAAAGCTGTGGTTTATATATATATACAATCAAGTTCTACTCAGCTGTTAGAAACAACGATATTGCAGATATTGCAGTGTTTGAAGGTAAATGTATGGCAATGGAAGAAACCATGCTGAGTGAAGTTAGCCAGAGATTCAAGGGCCGAATTTTTCCCCTCATTTGTGGATGCTGGAGCTAAACCCAGACTTGGGATAAAGGTAATCAAACTCATATGTTAATCCCACCAAGGGCATAGCAACACATAATCTAGGGGAACCATAGACATGTATGTGAGGGAGGGAGGGTGGGAAAGGGAGGGTGGGTTGGGAGGGATCTAGGGAGACATTCCACAATGTAGCAAACTCTTTACCCGCCCCAGAAGTCAAATGATACTTATGCAATCATTTAATTCTGGAAAATTTACAATCATATATATATATATATTATATATGGACTTTTATATCTCTTAAATAGGTATAATATAGAAGAATCAAGAGACTGGGGAGTGGGCAATGTGGGGGAAGCTATGGTTTAAGACAAAATCCATATTGTATTGTCACTTTATACATATTTATGCTTATATAACAACCTGAGGCTTTAATAAAAATTAAAAGTGTTTTGTTTTCCTGAAAGCACTTGGATTCCTCCTATCAGAATTGGATCCTTCCTCAATACCTTTGCACTGGTTCTTGGAGAGAAAAGGTGAGGAAGGAACAGCTGACAGAGGAAAAGGCAGGCGAAGCAGTGGCTGAAACCACTAGCATCTGTCACACCTAGTAGAGCAGAAGCAGAAGTTAATGCCTATTCCCTGAAACATATGTAGGGAGCTTGGTTCCTGCAGTGCTCTTCAAATTATCCAGAGGCCTCCCTGAACATCAGTGTAATCCAGCAGATATTGCCATATTAAGAAAGCAGGACCAGATGGTCTAGGGAAGCATGGTGCTAGTGGAAAAACTACATTCAGGTCTAAACAGCTAATGTGGTACTTGATACAGTTTGTGAAGATGCTTAAAATTCTTCAAGAAGCAGAAACTGTAAAAGGGGACTGAAGTCCTGTATTATGGGAGTCATGTTATGAATTTGTGACTAATGGATTATTCCACTTAATGAGACCTTATTTGTATCCATGAGCTAAAGGAAGGTAGGCAAATGGATATATAAAATAATCTAGAGCTCATCTTCAGAATCGTTGGGAAATTTTAGGGGGACACCTGGAACTTGTGTCATAGTAATTTAGATATAAATAGAAAGTATAATTTCGTTTTGTAGGCACAGCTTAAAATGCTGTGTAAACTCTTATGTGAGACTAAATCACCCAAATTTTAGGAATGTACCAATTTGAACTTTGTGCCTTCTTTCATAGAGGTCATAGGCCAAACCATACTTTTATTAATCCGGGTAGAATTCTGCTACCACAGCGGAAGGATATATTAATAATATTCTATGAAAAATATCTTTCCCATTTAACCTACTTTAAAAAGCAATACCAAGGCTGGTGGGTGAAGCATAGACATAATCTCTGCTGCTCAGGAGCCTGAGGTGGGAGGATTTCAAGTTTGAGCCCAGGCTGGGCAACTTAGTGAGGTCCTGTTTCAAAATAAAATTTTAATAAGGAAGGGCTGGGGATATAGCTCAGTAATAGAGTACCCCTAGGTTTAGTCCTCAGTATCACATGCACAGACAAATGAATGAATGGAAAAATAGCTGAACAGTTAGACTTAAGATATCTTCCCACAGACCTTTCTAGCATTTCATCCCAATGGTTCTCTTCTAGGGCATTACTTCTGCATGTAATTCTCTTCTTGTGAAAGTGACCCAAAAACTTCAACTAATATTGATGTGAATAAAGGCAATTATCTGAGCCAAAGAAAACCAAACCATTGTTCAGTCCATAAACTATCAAACTATCATGATACTCTATCCAATGGGGATATTTGAACTTAATTAGACCAATGTAATTTCTTTGAAAGGTGTTCAACTGGTAGCATAGACAAAAACTGAAGGACAAAGATTGAGAAAAGAGAAGTTAAAATAGCAGATGCCATTATGTTGAGTGAAAAAGAGAGTCAGCTTTTGGTAGCAAAATAATCAGACACAGAATAGTTGAGGGTCCATTATGGTGGAGCATATAACAAAGTCATAGGAAGCTTACGCAACTATAAGAACTATGGGACATTATGAAGAAACTTCCAGTTCTCCAGTCATGCTCTGCCTCCTTGAGTTCTGATAGTTTAAGTAATCTCTAGCTCTTAACCCATAGATTCTACCTCCCTCCATACTGCTACAATGAGTTGCTATACCTCTAGCCCTTACTTCTCACTCTTTATTTTTCTCTTTCCTTTTCTCTATATAAGTAGGTAGCTAAGTCTGTGATTTCCTTTTCTGAGGTGAAATCTCCAGTAAGGATGGACATTGAAATTGTGTGGAGAATTTTCTGTCTTTTATTTGAAAGGTTATGCCTCAATAAAGATGAGAATATGCAAGTAGAGACAAATGACATGCAGAAAGTTGAAGTAAAAGGACTTCACTCAGTTTAGCAATAAAAGAAGATTCTATAGGCTCAACGAGGGCCAGGAACTTGGGTTTGGATATAGACACTTGAATCATGCTTTCTCACAGTGTTGGTATCGAGGAATATGCATGACTAGCCCTGGGTTTGGTATCCTCAGCACTGAAAATAACAAAACAAAACAAAACAAAACCCCCCCCCCAAAAAAAAAAAACCACCAAGACAAAGAAAGAAAGACTGACCACAGAAAGGAATGGATGGCTACAGGGTGCATGAGATCCCAAGCAAGCACAGAATTGACAAAAATATTTATGCTGCAAGCCTAGTACTGAAATAGTTAAGAGGTACTAATCTGAAAGAATAATGAATGCAAACAGAGCGATGTGCATGTCTTCATGGCTATGAAGAGATGATCAGTGATCAGTGGACCTTTCTCTTACATGCCTTCATGCCCTGGCATTCCATTCCATAAGGTTTCAGAACCATTAACAACCCTGGAAAGACTGGTGTCAAGCTCCAAAAATAAACAAGGTTAAACAAGATTAAATATCTATACACCTGGTAGAATTTCAGGGTGTATGGTACAAAAAATCAGCAAATACCTTGATGTAGAACATTTTTTTCTACATCTATATCTGAAAACTCAGATTCTCATCCATTATTTTATTTGTTTTATCAGAAAAGAGAAAAGAACCAAGCTCACTCTGAATTTCAAATGAATCACAGTGGCTTCAATGACAGACATTTTAAATCACAAATCAAAATGACAAGCTAGGAGAATCTTATGTAGGAATCTAAAGTAAAGGAAAGAAGACAAATATGTGGATTATAGTCTGTCCCCCTCAACTGGAATGATCCGGAAGACCATTTGGGAAATTATCAGTTGTTACCATTATCATCTCTTGCTGCCATGGATCCCTATTGCCATCCTGTATCTTTCTGGTGACTCAGCTATTCTCTGCAGCTGCTGTTCTTGCTATTGAGCAATGAACTGACTTTTTTCCATTGTCTTTCTTAGCTTTTGCCATTCATGGTTTCTGACTACTCTTGATTTTTATTGTCTCATAGCTTTTGATCATTGCCTATTCTCTGGGTGTTGGATGGCCTTATTCTTTTCATTTTTTGAATTCTAGCCCCCCACAATAAATTGCTGACTTACTCTGTGTGCTATACACTCAGCTTTGCAAGAGGGAATATTGGCCTATTCATTCAATTATGGCTACCTCTGTGCATAGAGCTGTCATGCCAGAATATCTGCTTATCCCTGATCCAAGCTATAGCTAAGACTAGAGTCTCCCTTGCTTTTCTAAGCCTATCTTCCATTGGTTGTGCGATTCAGTGGAGATAATAAGAAAAGTAATGATAGCAGCTAACATTTATAGAATGCTAATTGTGGAACAGACAGTGTTCCAGGTTCTTTATCATCAGTCTCTTCAAACTTCAAAACAATATTCCCATTCTACAGATGAAAAAGCTAAGGTAGTTAGTGATGAGCAATATTTCTAGGGTCACTCAGTCAATAAGCAGTAGCACTAGGATTCTAGCCAGGTAATATGACTTTTAAGCACTTTAAGAAACCACTATTGGGATTACTGTGTGTAGTGAGTTTGGTGGCTAGCTGACCACAGAAGATTCCAATTCTGTGTTTACCATGTAAAGATGTTACTAGGAAGCATCTACTCAGTCAAGGACTAACTATATGGTTTGCAGTACCTGAGAATCAAAATAGGAACATATGACTGAGTCTAGCTCAAATGAGCAGAACTGATGTGTTCACTACTAGAGCAGGGCCGTCTTTTCCTCATGCTCCATTCCCCCTCTCACGGAAACTTTGGAGCCCACCTATTTAATGACAGTTCCATGAAGTGGGAAGTACCTGGTTCTCTGTTCATTAAGTTGAAGTCCTAATCTCCAGCATCTCAGAATGTGGCTGTATTTGGAGATAAGGTCTTTAGAGAGATAAGTAAGATAGAACAAGGTCATATGAATGGGCCTACTTCAATATTACTGGTGTCCTTACAAGAACAGTTTAAGACTCAGACAATACAGATGGAGGCTTGATTGTATAAGAAAACTGCAGGAAAGTAGCCATGCCCAAGGCAAGAAGGGAGGCTTCAGAAGAAAACAAATCTGCCAACACTTTGATCTTGGACTTCTAGCTTCCAGAACTGTGAGAAAATACACTTCCATTGCTTAAGCCACCCAGCTTGTGGTATTTTGTTATGGTAAACTTAGCAAACTAAAGTACCTTAAAAGGTTCTCTATCCCTCAGAAAATCCTGAATCTTTAAATCTTCTAACTCATCAGATATCTAACCTTGCACAGCATTGCAGGATTATTTATATTTTAGCCAATGTCTACATGTTATGAACACAATTTTTTTGTTTGTTTTACCAATTCCATAAGCAAGAGCTCTCTGCTTGTATCCTAAGAAGTATCTTTTTATTGGAAGGTGCTCCTTTATTTTTGAGATGAGATAGATAATCCAGCTTTTTAATTAAGTCAATAATATCCCCACTAAGCTGTAGATTGCTTTTCAATCTTTGAATATCACTAACAGTGTTAGGAAGGAAGATTCTTGTAATAATCCCACAAATTCATCACAGAAAAGAATGGTTTTAATATGTTAAATATTTTCTTTTAAAACTATTCAATATTCCAGATTATTAAGAGCATAACAAGGTCTACATTTGTTTATTTTCAAAGAGGATGGAAGCCTTAGAAGAGTAGTTTTGCTAATATCAAACCTTTCAGTCCTCCAAAAGTATTTTTTCATCGTGTCCTATTCAGCTTTTAGAAATTATAGGATTAAGTATTTACAAATACTTAATCCAATAAGATAAAATGACATTAGCACTTGAAAGACTACCTTGTTCATTTTTATAAAACCTGTCAGAATACACGGAGTAAACAATAATGAACATAAAATTACTTGAGAATCTCTAAAGGTACCTTAGTAATTATTGTTATAGAGAGTATTATGGAAAAACATTGCCTAAAAGTAGCAAGAACTGTGAGAAGCAATACAATTTAACTGTAAATAAGAGACTGAATTGCATTATTCAGATGCATTTCTCATTTTGATGTTCATGAGATTGGAATAAAGCAAAGTAGATGGTTTATGTAATCCCAGGTTGCACATTTCTGCATTTTGCATTACCAAGAGACACTCGATTAAATAGCATCACACAGTCATGGTGGTCTTTCTCACAACAGCAGCTGTACTCACAGCTGGATCAAGTGACATTCTCACACTCTGACCTTGGTATCCTGTCTGACCTCTCCTTTGAGCCTGTTCTGCCAGCCCCTGGAGATCTCACCTCTTGCACTGCTTTCAGACAAGCCCGGAATAGAGCTGAAATGGAGTCCTGACATAAATCAACGTGTATGAATGGATACTATAAAATTCCCAATTTATATGCTATATAATGTGTGTTCCTTTAAGAGATATAAAGCTATGGAAATAGAGTAACCAGAAAGCACCGACATAAAAGGACCTTCTTTTTTTTGCTAAGAAAGGAAGCAATAGAAATCAGTAAGCTCATTTGAGTGAGTGAGTATGCCACCGTGCAATGTGGAGGAGATGCTGGAGAGGGATTCTTAGGAAGGTGATGAATTTGTAGAGCAAATAGATGCTTGTCTCTCATTTCCAAACTAATTTGTGTAATGTAGTTATCTATTCTGCTATCCACTTACAAGACACGAAAAATCATTCTGTGTAATTTGAGCTCAGACTGGAAGGTATGAAAGAATTGAACTTCCTCGGGGCCCCTCTTTGCTGAAAAGGTTGCTATTAACATAAGCAGAATATAAAAAGCCATTTTCTCACATATAAATTTTATGTCTGTGGATAATCAAGTATCCATTTTATTTCCTGCTAGCCGGTAGATGGTGCATTACTTTCACAATTCAAATGAGAAATTTCAAAATTTGCAATAAGGCTCTCATGTCAATGTTTATGTCAAGTATTCCACAATTTATGGATATTCGCTTAACTCTAATTACTTATGTTTCTACTTCTTTTAAATTCATCAGAAGCACTCAATGTAAAAAACCTGAATGTTGCTTCGTTTATAGCATATTTTCAACACCACTTTTAAAAAAATCACTTTTAATCCAATTTGTTCATACCAGAACAGTTTTGTAATATATTATAGTTTTGTAATTTGTTAATTTTAACCAATTAAAATGGCAATCACGAAAACCAGATACAGAGTACATATTTCTGGTTAAATTTTGTAGTGCTTTGTTGATATTTATCTGAGGCATTGCATTTTAGACTATGATAGAATAAATTAATACAGAATTTGAGTCTATTAATTTTGAGACCAAATTGTAGAATGAAACATGTTTTCTATGAAAAAGTAGAGAAGATAGTCCCAGGAGTTTTTAGGTTTGTGAGTCCAGAACTCTTTTTTTAAATGTACAACGTAAAATCCCCCATCTTTGTAACTGAACTGAAATCACCAACTGGTAATGAATTAAAAAGAGCTAGGAACTTTTGGAAAATAATGTGGATTTTAGATTGTTATAAATAATGTTTTAGGTAAGTTAAAGAAATAATGTTTTGGGGCTGGAGCGGTGGCTCAGCGGTTTCGGTGCTTGCCTGGCAAGCATGAGGACCCGGGTTCAGACCCCAGCACCATGTACACAACTGAGTGTTGGAGCAACTAAAGCCATGTGAAAAACTAAATAAAGTTGTTTCTCTCTTTCTCTGTCTCTCTCACTGTCCCTCTATCTTTAAAAAAAAAAATTAAAAAAAAAAGAAATAATGTTTCTCCATTTGTGAATAGCTTTCTCCCTTCATTTAAAGAATGAAATATAGATGGGTATAAAGAAAGAAAGTTGTCATCATCCTACCAAAGGTGAGTATCACTCATATTGGGATGTATTTCCTCTATACTTTTTACATCCTTCTATTCTGAATTGTTTTTGTTTTTATAAAATTTATTTATTCTTGTCTTTTCAGTTAGCAGTATGTAATGGTAATTTATCTATGCTAATACAAACCTTTACACAAAAATTTAAAGGATAACACAAATTTTCATTTCACATAGACTCATAATTCATTTATTTAGTCCCAGATAATTAGACATCTAGGCTGTTCTAAATTTGCACTCTCATGAAGGATACTGCTATATCTTTTATGCATAGAAAAGATTCTTAATTGAATTTTGGATTATTTATTTAGGCTTTTTTTCCCTTTTAGAAAGCAAATCAGATTTTCTTTTAAAGTAAGATACTACTGTCAGGGTTGGAGGTGTGGCTCAGTGGTAGAGCTCTTGCCTGGTGTGCACAAAGCCCAAGTTCCATGCCCAGCACAGAGTAGGGGGAGACTATTGCTAGAAACCGATAGCAATGCTTTCTTTGTGGCACCCTTGCCAGCACTGGATAGCATCGTATATGAAGATATGTGATTTCCTATATCTCTTACTCTTGACGCTTTATCAGAGAGACAGAAAGGAATAAAACATAAGTTTGGACTCATAATGTCAAAGAAAATGGGAATGAAAACATTAAATGTGGAGCAGAGAAAGCTGTGACTCCGGGAACTTACTAGGAGAATTCAGTGGGACTCCCAGCCCTCCTTTTCCAGAAAACAGGCATTTAGCAGAATTATTTTCTTGAATTATAAGATTAGGAGAAAGGACCACCAAATGATAATTTTTGGGCTTCCAACAGAAGAGCTGCCTTTTTGTCTGAAATAGTCAAACAATCATTTGAAATATAAATGATTCAAAGCACAGAAAAGGACATAAGGAACCACATAGGGCATAGAGAAGAAATTGAATGTAGGTATAACAGGAATTTGTTCATTTAAAGTTTTTATTTAATTGTGAATTGACAATTTATAATTGCACATGTATTTATGGAGTGCAAAGTGATGTTTGCTTTATGAATATATTGTAAAGTAATTAAATCAAGCTCATTGTCCTATTACCTCAAATGCTTATTTTTTTGTTGTAAGAACATTTGAGAATTTATTCTAGCAATTTTGAAATGAACAGTGCACTGTTATTATCTATAGTCACCATGCCATGCAATAGATCTAAAAAATATTTCTCCTGAGATTTCACACCCTTCTACCATCATCTTCCAATTGCCCCCGACATCCAGGCCTCTGTAACCACCATTATCTTTTCAGTGTCCAAGAGTTTGATTGTTTTAGATTCCACATATGTAAGTAAGTAAGAGCAGATGGGTTGGTCTTTCTGTGCCTGATTGTTTTACTTATATTCTCCAACCCCATTCATGTTGTTGTAAATGACAAAATATCATTTTATAAGGCTGAGTAGTATTCCATTGTGTATAGATACCACATTTTCTTTATCCATTCCTCTGTTCGTGGACATTTATAACCATAGTCTGGTTAGTGTGATTAGTGCTGCAGTGAGCATTGGAGTGCAAACATCTCTTTAACACTCTGATTTGAAATATCTTGGGGTAAGGTGAAATGGACTATTTGGTCATATAATTCTGTGCTTAGATTTTTAAAGGAACTCCATACAATTGTTCATCATGGCTGTACTAATTTATACAATAACCCAATAGTGTACAAGGGCTCCCTTTTGTCCATATTCTTACCAACAATTGCAGCTTTTGTATTTTGATGAAATAATAGCCATGCTGAAAGGTGTGAGATGATACATCATTGTGGCTTCAAT
>PVKS010050738.1:0-11420 GCA_004027875.1 Aplodontia rufa
TGGTGTTCAGAGAATTTAATTTGGCAGTATTGGTGAAATTAAGCATAGGATGTCACTTTTACTTTAGTTATGTTTTGCCCGCCCTTTTTCAGTGAACATGAATAATTACTGAGATTAAAGATTGATTGAATACACTTTTTGGGGAATTGCACATTAAATTACTAAGTAAGTAATGGAGTTTGGGGATCTTAGAGATATTTACAAGGAAAAAATTAGCAATTGGGTAATGGATTGAATAACTAGTATTAGGGAGCAGTTAAGAATTCTGAAACAAGATTGGTTACATACACATCTTACAATGTATCATGTGTATAATTTTGAGTTAGTTATGTCTCTTGATATCAACTTCATAAATTGTTAAAAAAAAGTGAATGATAGTAATGTTTACTCATTGAGTTGTTGTGAAGATTAATGGAAATAATGCATGTAAAGTATTAGGGATCATGTTTGGCACATAGTAAATCTTCAAATGTTAGTTATTTTTATGAGTGAGGAATATATGATACACATGAGAAATATGGACTTTGTTAAAAGAATGAAGGAATAACGAATTGCTGGTTTTGCAGCATCTGTCTAACATTTAATTTAGTTGCTCAAAATTACCCAATCACCTTTAACAATACTATTTTGATCACAGCTTAAGCATTCAAATCATAGTTCATTCACCCATGTGTTGTTATCTCACCACAGGGAACTTTTTTGCCTTTCATTTTCAAGTGAAGATAGATAAAAGCACACATAGTGTAATAATGAACTGAGGCTGAGTTATTCTGAGTCTATTTGCAAATGCCCAGTAGGATCAAATGATCAGAAGAATTGAAAAGCATTGGCATAATTATTTGCAATTTAGTGAATCTTTTGCTTTCTTTAAAAGTTCTTCTCTTTTTATGATACAACTAAATTATTGTTTATTTTCTGATCAAACAACTATCTCCATGGTGATCAAAAAGGATTTTTTTCTACGAGGACAGAGGACTTAGAAAATAGAAAATATAAAGATGTCCTTGAAACTGTCAGAGGAAAACATAGATTCCTATATGACTAGCCAGTTACTGGGGCACTGCAACCTTTAACTAACACATTGACATATGTGCATAATAGTTCTAAATTACTACATTTTCCTTAAAAACAGGCAGCCATATTTACTCAGTGATTTGGAGAGTGGTTAAGTTGTTGTCTAAATCTACAGGATCACTTTTAAATTATTTTAATAAAATGATCTGTGAAGAACAAAATATCAACAAAATTCTTCAATTTAAATTTTCAATCTGAATTTTTTCTATGAAAGTAAAATCATAAGGAAACAATGCCAGTAACTTCTTTTTTTTATTTATGAGCAACCTTACAAGATTTTAACAAAATAATATAAAATGTGTATAAAATGTGTATATATCCAGTAACTTCTTAATATGAGAAAAATCTATGGCAACACCCAAGAAACTATTTAAAAAGTCCTTTTTCTATATATTTCCAATAGCACATAATTTCAATTTAGTTTTAGTTGACCTAATATTAATTCAACAAACCATTCATGTGGGTGGCTGATAATTTTCATTTGTTCCTTTTACGTGTATTGGATTATTCGGCAAAAATGTGGATAAAGTTAATTTGACAAACAACATATGTATGAAAAGTCACTAGTGAATAAAAAACTCTACATATCTTGTACTAAATAGCATTTCTGGGAGCTAACAAGTTGGCTGAACAGGGATGCGTAGTGCTTGCCTCCTCCACAAACAACCACACTGATTAGCAAAAAGCTATATTTATTGCCAGTGACTGGTACTGAAAACCAACAAAGCAGAGACAGGGAATTTATAAGACACACAGGATTGACACAGCAGTGAAGGGAAGGGAAAACAGCATATTGACAAATACAATCACATTCCCTAGCCATGAGGACACCCCACTGGAGAAAGGGTGAGTATGAGAGTCCCAGTAAGGCTCATTTTCATGGACACTGGCAAACACACTGCAAAGGCCAGAAACCCTTAGCAATAGATGGGATAGATTTGGAGCATAGTTTGGTGGCTTCCTGTTATCTGATTTATAGCTTTGCTCCAGTGAAAGAACTTCCATTTTTTCTCAATGAATACCAGATTTCAGGCTGTTGCAACACAAGATATATCTTGGGTATGGAAAAATGCTTCCACCTGCTGTTCAACCCTTGCTATTTTGGGTCCTGAAGGAACCTAGTTATCCTTAAGCCACCTGCAGTAATACACTCAAGTCATATAGTTAGCCCACCACCTTAATCGTCCATATAGAAGGACTACCACCGCAGACATACCCTAGTCACAAAAGCTTCTCTTGGGTCCAAGAGTGTGATACCACTGCTGATGGAACATCCACTATGTTTCATGTTTCAGACACTACCTCTTTCATAGCAGGAGTGTCCACATAACAGCGATTCACTTCTACTACTGTGCATACTGCATCCATCTAGGTATCTAAAGTATGCTCTCCACCACATGGCCCCTGGAGACAGAAGAACTTGCCAACTCCACCACCATACACACTCCAAACCCATCAATTGTAATAGCACGAGATACTGTAGGAAGAATATATAAAGGTGCTCAACTGGAACCAAAGCTAATGTAGCTTACCATGTGGACACCTCATGACATATCAACGGGAGAAAGTCAGTTACTTTGAAAGCAGAGTGCTTGCCTAGTAAATGTGAGGTGCTGGGTTTGATCCTGAGGACCAGACAAAAATAAATAAAATAAAGGTATTCTGTTTATATACAACTAAATTAAAAAAAAATAGAATTGTAAAGACAACTTATCAATCACGTGAATACATATCAGCATAAGGTCACAAGATATAAAAAACAAGGTAAGATGATGCCTCCAAAGAAACACAGCAACTCTCTAGCATCAGATATCAAGGAAAAGGATATTGACAAAATGCCTTGTAAAGAAAATAAAAGAATGATTAAAAGGAGAATGAAAGCAATTCACAAAAATACAGGAAGTTCATTAGGTGAAATGAAGAAAACAATTCATGATATGAATGAGAAATTCAGAAAAAATATAAAAGCTTGAAGAAGAATAAACCTAAAATCATGGAACTTAAAACTCAACAAACCAGACAAAAATATAGTTGAAAACCTCAATGGGAGATTTGATCAAGCAGAAAAAATAATATCTGAACTTGAAGACAAGTCTTTTGAAATATCTATAATAAATAAATAAATATATTTATTTATATAAATATATAAATAAAAAGAAGAAGAGGATGAAAAAGAAAAATGAAGAAAGCTTTTGAGACCTTTGGGACACCATTAAACAAATATTCACATTTGGTTTATACATGAAAATGAAGAGAAGGGGAAAGGCATATAAAACTATTCAATAAAAGATTATTCCCTAATCTTGGGAAAGATACTGACATTCAGATACAGGAGGCCTATAGGACCCAAAATAGACATAATCAGAAAATAATCTTCACCATGGCATATTATAATCGGTTTATCAAAGCTAAAAGACAAAGAAAACAGCATTTCATGATTAAATTCAATTAAAATTATCAGGAAATTTATATATTTTTATTTTAGGGCAAAACAAATACCAGAGAGAAGAAAAAACTTTGAAAATTTTTGAGAAAAATTTCAAAGAACCTACAAGCATATACTGATTATTTTTTTAACATTTTTTATGTGAATGTGAATAAGACATTCTTCAAAGCTAGCACTTTCCTTCCAAGAAAATTTTCATTAATTTAATATATCTTACAAAGGATTGTCTGCCTCATCTAATGCATTATTATCTCAATTTTAAAATGAAAAGTACATTTAGGCCTTGAAATGGTTGCTAAATCATTGTAACCTGCAATGGACTGACCTGCTTTCAGGAAAATAAAATTAATGGGGATAAATCTAATCTTCAGAATCTATATACATATGATATTATTTCGTTAAAAACATATGATTGTTCAACAAATAAATTTCTCAATAAAAAAATTAATGTGTTGAAATCCTGCCAAGGTGATTAGATTTGGAGATGAAGACTTTTGAGAGATGATTAGGTTTGGTTGAGTTCATGAAGGTGAAACACTAATACTAGAATTACTGTTCTTATAAGAGGAGATATCAGAGTGAATGCTCATCTCTGTCTCTGTCTTTGTGTTTCTCTCTTCCTCTCTCATTCCGTTTCTCTCTTTCTTTCTTCCTCTGTGTCTCCTGCTTTCCTTCTCTGTTCTATGAGAAATAGCAAGAAAGTGGCCATTTATATGCCAAGATGTTATCCATTGCCAGGGAACTGAATGAGCTAGCACCTGTTTCTTGGATTTCCCAGGCTCCAGAACTGTATGAAATAAAATACTGCTGTTTAAAACATGCGGTCTGTAGTACTTTGATATGGTAATCTGAGTTGGCTGATGTAAAAGCAAATGCATGAGACTTGTGCAAGAATATGCAAAGAATATAATATGACTAATTTCCCCTACCAAGTATTTTGGCTTTGAAAATTTGTTTACAGTAGAAACAAATGGATCTTAGATCCATTGAATACAAATCACCCTTGTTATATTATGATTTTGCTTAACGTTTTTTGCTACGGTATTTTAAGACAAATGAAATGTAAGGAACTGTATTCTCAATTAAAATCTACACAAAATTTTCATCAAATACCCTGAAAAGCTTGCCAAATCAGCTTACTAAATCATAATTTCTATGTAGAATCTACATTTATACATTTGAAAAGATTTTTATTTCTTTTGCTCTTCTTTTTATTTATTTATTTTGGTGCTGGGATTTGAACAAAGGGGCACTTAACAAATGATCCACATCTCCACAGCCCCAGGCATTTGTTATTATTTTTTTAAAATTTTGAGTCAGAGTCTCCCTAAGTTGCTTATGACCTGGCCAAGCTGCTGAGGATAATCTTGAACTTGCAAGCCTGCTGTCTCAACTTCTTGAGTTACTGGGATTAGAGGCATGCACCATTATTCCTGGCTAACAATTCCATTTTTAGTTTATCCCAAAATCTGATACTCAGAATTTGGAGGGCTTAGTCACAGATACAGCAAAAGCAGAGCAATTGTAAAACAAATATCTCAACCTTTGGTCTTCCCTTGAGGTCAATTTTAACTGAGAGAAAAACTAAAAGATATGGGTAATTCATAAAGCACTATGGTTGATCAAAGCCACTAGTAATTTTGGCCCAACACCAGTACAACTGTCTTCTACTAATAAATTCATTATCTCCTAAACAGCTAAAACTTGCCTACATCTAAGACTTTGCTAATTTTGTCTAAATTTTCATTCATTAATTGTTTCCTACTGCCAAACACAGTTTCAGAAAACAGAACTAAAACAGTGACTAGACAGCCAAGACTCCTAATTTTATGCAACTTATGTTTGACTAGGGGGTCAAATTAAAATATAATGAAATGAAATAAGATGTTAAATTCATCATAATATCTGTGATGAAAATAAAGCAAAGCATATCATAAAAAAGTTATTGGGTGAATTTTTTGTGGACAATGCACCAGTTATGGTTATTAGGAAAGGTGGTGATAATGATTTAATATGAGACATGAGTAGTGAAAAGAAAAAAAAGTAAATAAAAGATGTAGTTGAAGAGTACTCTCAGCAGAGGAAATAACTTGTACAAAAGTTTTAGAATAGGACAAAGTAAGTGTATTTCAGATTGGAAAAGATTTTAGAGAATAGAATAGTAAATGAAAACGAGGGGCAAATGAGATGAGGAATGGAGGGTAGGCATGACTTTCTCTGCCCAAAAACCAGTGTAACATATTTTTTGAAACATATATACATTATGGAATTCATAAATTGAGGTAGTTAATATATATAATACCTCACATAATTATCACTTTTGTTATAAGAACACATAATTTATTTTATTAGCAATTTTCAAGAATACACTATATTGTTATTAGTTATAGTTAGTACAATTTATAATAGATCATCCCTTCCCTAATAAAATTCTGTATCCTATGATGAATATCTCCCAAATCTACCACTATCCATAGCTCTTGGTTACCATTCTGCTCTTCTATAATTTTAGCTAGTTTTCATTTCACATTTAAATTGGATCAAGAAATATTTGTTTTTCTCTGCAATGGCATATTTCCCTTAAACTAATGTTCGCCATTTTTATACATTTTGTCACAAGTGACAAGATTTCATTCTGTTTCAAGAATGTATTGTATTTCATTATTGTATGCAGCACATTTTCTTTACCCTTTCTTCTATTCATAAACTTACGTTGATTTCATATCCTGGATATTGCAACAGGACTGCAATGAATATGAGAGTACAGATATCACAGATATGTTGATTTCATTTTCTTTGGAAACACACCTAGTAGGGTGGTTGCTAGCTCATATCATAGTTCTATTTTTTAAATTTTTGAGGAAATGTCTTAGTGTTTTCTGTACTGTCTCTACCAATTTACATTCCTGTGAACACTGTTAATTCCATTTTCTGCACATCTTCTCCAACACTTGTTATCTTCCCTCTTTTTGAAGTTAATACCTATTCAAACATGTGTAAAATAATATATCATTGTGGTTTTAAATTATATTTCTCTGATGATTAGTAATGTTGACCACTTTTCATATTCCTGTAGATTAAGAAATGTCTACTCAGATAGTTTGCCTATTTGTAGTTGCGTTTTTTCTTCCTGTTTGTTTTCTTGTTGAGTTGGAATTATTATATATTTGGGACATTAATTTCTTATCAGATGTATGACATGAAAATATTTTCTTATTATGTTTTCACCCAGCTTAATCTATTGGCTGTACGGAAGACTTTAATTTGACATAATCAAATGTGTCTGCATTTGTTTTTGTTATCTATTCTTTTGAGTTCTTATCTAAGAAATCATTGTGCTAAAAATAATATCATGTAGCTTTCTCCCTGTTTTTCACTAGGAATTTTATAGTTTCATGTATTACATTTAAGTCTTTAATTCATTTTGAAATGATTTTTCTGTTTCATGTGAGATAAAGATTCAATTTCATACTTATACCTGTGAATATTCAATTGTCTAAATACCATTTTAAATAAGAATATCCATTGTATGTTTTTGACTCTTTTGTGGGAGATTAGTTAACAAAAGTGAATTAATGTATTATTGTTGTGTTATACTGTTTAATGAATTTTTCTTTACTGCAATATCATGGCTGTTTTGATAATTGTACCTTGTAGTATAATGTGAAATTATGTAGTGTGATATCTTCAGATTTATTATTTTATTTTGAGATTGCTTTGGTCTTTCAAGTGTATTTCGGTTCCATGTAAATTTTTGAATTTTTTTATATATCAATTTTTTCAATGAAATTTTGGTGGGAGTTACATTGAATAAATAGAATATATTAGTTAATATGTGCATTTAAAAATATTAATTATTCCAATCCATTGATGTGGGATATTTTTCCTTTGTCTTCTTTACTTTTTTCATCAATGCTTTACAGTTTCAATTTTACAGATTTTTCTACTTCCTTGGTTAAATTTATTTGCAAATATCATTTCTTTTATCCACTATAAATACAATTATTCTCTTTATTGTTTTCAGAGTTCATTTTTAGTGTACAGATTTTATATGTTGATTTTGTGACCTGCATTTTAACTGAAATTGTTTATTCAATAGCTTTCTCAGTGAATCTTTAGGATTTTCTAAATGTAAGATTATATTATCTGAAAACAGGGAACAATAACTTCCTTGCAATTTGCTTGTCTTTTATTATTTTCCTTCTTTTAATGTTCTTACTTAGATTTCCCACTAACATGTTGACTAGAAGTAGATTAACATGATCTTCCTCACGTATATTACATTTGTACTTGGTAAAAATGTATTATGTACTGCAAGTAGTTTAATGGTTCTATACATTTTGTTAAATTTTTTGGTCTAAAGAGTAGTATAAATCTAATATTTCTGTATTGATCTTCTCTCTGGATGATCTTCCTATTGTTTAAAGTGGAATATTTTTGTCTTCTACTAATATTGTTTTATATTCTAATTCTTCCTTCACAGATATTAATATTTCCCTTATATGTTTAGCTGTTCAATTGTCAGTTGCATATATGTTCATAATTCATATCCTCTTGATAAAATGAACTCTTTGTTAACATATAATTACGTTCTTTGCTCATTTTGCAGGTTTTTATTTAAAGTAAATTTATCTGATGAAAATATATCTCACATTGTCCCACTTGTTTTCCTTTTATGTGAAATATCTTTTCTCAATCACTTACCTATCATTCTTTGTATAATCTTATAAGTCAAGTGAGTCTCTTGTAACAAGTATACAGTTGTTTCTTTTTTCTCTCTAACTCCACGTAGCTACTTTTTAAATTGAAGAATCTAGTAATTTTGCATTTGCATGAAATATTTAGAGATAAAAACTTACTAATATTATTTTTTTAATTATATTCTTATAGTTTTGTGGGTTCTTTGTTGCTTTCTTTCAATGTTGTTGTTGTCATTTTGATTAGAGGAGAAGAGTAATTAGGGCAGTGGATTCAGTCACCATGGACACTGCAGGCAATGGAAAACAGGAGTGGACAGGACATAGTGAGGAGAGGAAGAGGACTCACTGTGTCCACAGCAATTATGGTGCAGCAGAAGACCAGAGAGATAGGGAGAAGACGGCAGGGGATTCACTCACTGTGGATAATGCAGGTAGAAATAGCATGAGAAGTCTTCCTGTTTTCCTCCTTTTTCCTTTCTAGTCTTCTTCATTTTCTTCATTTCTTACTTTTTATATATTTATTAAGAACTCACTGCCTGGTCTGTACATTGTTAACACATTAGCAATCAAGAAAAAAATACTCATAATGGAATTTGGAGGATAGAGTGTAAGCAAGTACAATAAGGCATATCTATATATGTGAGTGTGTGTGTTTGTATTATATATATATGTGTGTATATATATATGCAAACACACGTGTTATCAGATTGAGTTATATACCACTGAGAATAGGAATAGAAGGAGAGCATCATAACAAAAATGTTAGTAGAGTGTTCCTGAAAGACATACAATCAGTATGATCTTTGACCAAATATCTAAAGATGTTAAGTATCACTAGCTATGGTCATTAGAAAATATCTCCCTGTGATGAAGATAATGATTAAATCTGAGACACAAGTATTGAAAAGGAAAAATAATTTAAAAGTCTAGTTGAAAATTATTCTACAGTAGAAAAAAATTTGATCAAAGGAAAATAAACCTCCTCCTGTCTTTGAACTTTAAACTGCTTTCAGACTCCAACTGGAACTAAATAAGTAACCCTTCTGATGCTACATTTTGTCCAGTGAAGTTGTTGTATGTTCTCAGCCTTCAAAACCATGTGAACTAATCTTAAAATAAATTAATATGTGTGCATATATGATAAAACTTTGTTTCATGTTTGCTTATATGTTTTGTGTAACATAATTATATATTCATTATATGTATGATAAATGTATCAGATATATTTGCTAGAATTTACAAATAAAGAATAAACAAATGAAGAGAATCAACTGTATAATATACATACCAAAGTTTTTAATCATTTGATCTTTTCCATACCAATATGTGTATAGATGACATTCCAATTTTTCATGGTTTTTCATATTTTAAACTCTGCTACAAGATGTAAACTTTCTCCATGTGTTATCCTTGCCATTTCCTAAAAATAAATTCCTAGAAACAAAATTTCTTTGTCAAAGTTTAAAGTATTGAAATCTTCGCTAATTAGATGGAATATTGATGCATGTTACCAAAATTTCTTTCCTAAAAGATTACACAAATGACTTTTCAATTTAATAGAATATAAATTTATCTATTTCCTCACATATATGCCATTACTGGGATTTAATATATGAAAACTGCCAATATATCAGTTGAAGAAATGAAAATTTGCATTTATTTGTTCTTGGTGACTTTAAGCCCATTTTCTTTTTTTACTGGACATTAGAACTTGCATCTCATGACTTCTCTGTTAATTTCTCTTCAACATGAGTCTCATAAACTATTCTAAAAATAAGAGTCTGGGCTAAAAATAAGTCATTTTCCATCTAGAAAGTGGCACCCTTTAATAGACGTTAAAGGTAGATTTGGTAGACAATTGTATGTCCTTTCTGTAATTCACTGTACATTTAGAGATTAATGGAGGGACAAATGAAGAATTTATATACACATATGTATACTCTTCATGCATCATTTGAAATTTAAAAAGTAAATGTTGGATAAAATAATATAAGATGAAAAATTAAAAATAAAATTAAAATTCATCATCATTCTACAAGGCAAGAACCTGTTTGTATTACATAAGTTGATAATCTTTTTAAATTTTTTTATTTGATGGAAATAGAGATACAATTGAGGGGGAAACATTATCAAACCATCAATAGTCAATATATATACATACTTAGTTATCCAGAGCTAATGCCAAATTGTGGATGCCCAGCTTGAGTTTCCCCTGTTGCTGTTTCCCGTAGAAGAACTCCTGCGTTAAATGGGTATCTCGTGGAGGAATGACATCTGCTTCTGAGATGGTTCCCTCATATTCCCAATCTCCAGACTCCTAGGAGTTCTTCCTACCCCCTCTCCCCTCCCCATCCCTCACCCTACCTGGCTGCCACATCTGTCACCACATTGATGGCCAGGGTTGATTCGGCTGATCTGGCTGGCTAGGCAGGTGTCCCCTTCCTCCCTCACTGCTCCATGTGCATCCCTCCTGAAGCTTTGCTCTCGCTCTCGGTCGAAGAGGACAACCTTCCCCAATAGAGGAGGACCATTCTTTGGTCAAGAGTATATGAGTAGCTGCGCTCCCCTGCTAGAACCTCCAAACAAGCTCTCAAGGTACATGTTGATAATCTTAATGCAAAGAATAGCATTTGACATTTGGTAAGTGTTTTATACACACATGGATAATTGGCCAACTACCAGAAATATTGCAATGATTTGTATCAAATCTAGGGCCTTGCACATGTTAAATAAGCACTCTATGAGCTATACTCCAGACATCAAAGCATTTTGAATGAACAAGTGACTACACTTTGTTTTTGTTCAACTGGATGATGATATCATACACTGAGGCAGGCTATATTGGAAAAGGGTCACAAGCAAAAGATAAAACTTTCATTCCATTTTTAATGTGTTGAAACATTTTAGTAGATATATCAGGTAGATGACACAGAGAAAAGCCAAGACAATTTAAGGGACACAAAAATAAATGAATAGTATGTTTGATTATGCATAATCCTGATTTTATCCTTTTTCAAGGTTTTTATTCAATACATATTAAAGTTTTGTCCATATATAATTTTATTTAATAAAACTTTTCATGATATTAAACTCACTAATCAGAAAAAATACTATGTATCCTGATTGCAATATTTCCTTTTTTAAAAATATAACACATCACTATAAATTAAGTAGCTTAAAACAAAATAAATTCATTATCA
>PVKS010050739.1:0-11400 GCA_004027875.1 Aplodontia rufa
TCCCACAGACCATGGCGGTGTTTGGGTTTAGACATTACATCAGTGATCTTGGATGCAAACTTGTTTTCTATGTTCACAGGGTGGGCAGGGGTGTGTCCTTCAGCAGCACCTGCCTCTTGAGTGTCTTCCAGGCCATCACCATCTGTCCCAGGGACTCCAGGTGGGCAGAGCTTAAAGTGAAAGCCCCCAGGTACACTGGCATGTTCATGTTCCTGTGCTGGCACTTCCACCTGCTGCTCAATGTCATTGTTCCTCTGTATGTGACTGCAAATGGGGCTACTGTTAATGTCACAAGGAGAACACATTCTGGATACTGTTCTGGTGGAGATCCTGACAGAAGTGTACACATAGTATATATAGCCTTGCTGTCCTTCCCTGATGTGCTGTGTTTGGGGATCATGCCCTGGGCCAGTGGCTCCATGGTTCTCACCCTGCGCAGGCACAAGCAGCAGGTGCAACACCTCCATGGCAGCAGCCCCTCGTCCAGATCCTCCCCCGAGTCCACAGCTACTGTAACCATCCTTCTTCTGGTGGGCACCTTTGTGTCCTTCTACACACTCTCCTTTACCTTTCATGTTTGGTGGGGTGTTTCTGGGAATCCCAGTCAGTTGGTGGTGAACCTCTCTGCCTTAACCAATGCCAGCTTCTCTGCTCTCAGCCCCTTCCTTCTCATGAGCAGAGACACCAATATCTCTAGGTTCTTTGCCTGGATAAAGAATAGAACCTCCCCTGGTGTCATCAGAAGCATGAGACATGTATGCACAGTATCCTGTACAGTATCCTACTGGTTATTTATTCACTTCCTTGGAAGCACAAAAACAGCTGTGACATAGTCACACACAAAAAATCATCAGTGCATACAAATATGTATGCTTATGAATGTGCCACTGTGTACCTCTGAGACCATCTGTCAGATTATGCTTGTTATCATCAACCATAATATTGGAAAGATGCATTGAAAAACATAAAAATCATATCAATTACAATGATGAATTCCTCTACTCTTTCACATTTTATTTATTTCATACAAATTTCAGTATGTTTACGATGCATACTTTATATTTTTTTCAAATATCTGACTAATGAAATATTTATTTTTAATAGGACAGCTATTGTCTGGGTTGAGTAAATACTGGAAACATATGGGACTCGATTAAGCAATTCACTGTTTACTCTTCATGATACCTGATTCATTTTCTTTTCTTTTTTAGAGAGTAACAACTTTATTTAGTTTTTCACATGGCCTTAGTTGCTCTAACACTTAGTTCTGTACGTGGTGCTGGTGAACCTGGGTCCTCTTGCTTGCCAGGCAAGTGCGGAAACTGCTGAGGCACTGCTCCAGCCCCATTCATTTTCTTTTTCTATATTAATATCATCTGTGTTAATCCAAACAGAATCCTACCTCTCAGTCCTTTCACCGGAAGTTATATATTATGTTTTCATTTTGAACCTAGAAATGACAGCTTACTTTAAACACTTGTAATAATTTCAAGCAATTTAATATTTATGGACATTACAACATTATCTATGTTCTTTCCTTCCACTTTAAATGAATTCTGATTTGGAGAAAGTATTTAATGTCCATGCACAGGTCATTGCTGGACAGCACGATGGAATTTTAAAAGCTGAACACATCTGTGTCTGAGCCTTTCTAGAAGAAATCGTGACATGTGCTGCCTACAGATTTCCCCTCAGGATTCTTTCTGGTCACTGTCCTCAGGGGTGTGCACTATTCCGACATCTATCCGAGAACACTTCACCTTGTTTTGTATTTTGGGCAACTCTCATGCTGCAGGAAACAGTTTTGGAGGATTAATATTCATAGGCTGTTTTGAATTCATGTGTGTTTTAAAATGTACCTTTGGATCCTCTCTCAGCACCGAATCCTCCTGTGTGAATGACAGTAGTTGCGTAACTGTCCACTGCAGATGCACTCGTGTGTTTTCAGCTGGGCTGTTAGGAAGAGAGCTGGGTGTGCAAATTCTAGAAACCCATGGTGCCTCCACACCTCTTCCTCACCTTCATGTTCACTTCCTCACTGATACCTGAGGAGTGGCCTCCATTTCCAGTAGGAAATGGGTATGAGATGTATGCACGCTCGTCTGTCACAACAGGAACATGAGCAACACCACAGCTCATCAAAGCATGGTGATAATGTTTTCTAGTAAAAGATACTGAGGAGGGTAGGCTGGAGAGCTGGCTCTGACATCTGAGGAAGAAGTATATTAAGGGTTAACCTTTGGTTCAGCATGCAGGTCAGTGCAGTGGTACAGTGCTTTTCCCACATGCCTTAGGCCCTGAGCTAAATCCCGAGTGCCATAAAAATAAGGGCGAACTTGACTGTAATGGGGGAAAAAATACAAAAAAATAAGTCATTGGAAACACACTGACTAGGCAAGAGCATCAGAAACAAGGCTTGCAAGTTCTAAAATATGACATTTCGTGAGGAAAAGTGGACAGGGCCCTTGTCCTGGGACTACATACTTGGGAAGCCATCATCCCTTCCTCTTCCTCCTCCTGCTTTGGGTTTCCTCCTTAAGAAAGATTCCCTTGTCAAATCACACCTTCCTGTTGAGAATTTGTCTTTTCATTCATGAGCAGCCCCCATTCACATGCCTCCAGCACACCCACGGCACAAGTACCTCAGAAAGCAGAAAATGCCACACTACCCTGTCCAGTGTCACAGGAGAGGTTCAGAAACAAGCTCCTATGTGGAGACCAAAATGTGAGCTTCTCCTTCCCGCATTCAGATGTCCCCTTCTGCCTGCAAAACAAGAATTCCTGCTTCTGCGATGGGATACAGGTTTCCTGTGCTGCCTATAATACAATCAGGCAGGGTCTGTCGTCTTCCGTGGGAATGGACAGTAAATTCAACTCTATGAATGCAGTCTGCAGCCCTTATGTTTGAACTTAGTCTCACCTTGCGTTGCACAGGGACAGTTAATTCAAACACCATGGAGCTTCCACCCAGATAAAGACTGCATTCCTGGTGGTGGCAAAGGTGGATATACTTTCTGTAACTGGCCGTGGGTTCCTTATTGGAACCCTGGGCTAAGAAGACCATGTAGGCACATCTTGCTTCTGGAGCTATAAGTCACTTGGTGCTCATGGCCCTCTCTAAGACATCACAGTTCTGCAGGCTTAGGGTGAAGCCCATAAATGAGCTATTTAATAACTTCCCTGTCAATGCTGCTGTTCCTCCTGCATTCATTGTGATTCTATGCTAGAGAACTGAGGTATTTCCCAGGGACCTTCACATGCAGATAAAGTATATCAACACAAGTACTCATTCTGTTTGTTTCCAGTGAAGAACACTAATAACCATTCTGAAACATTTTTTGTTGTTTTCATTCAAGTTTAAGAAAGGTGCAACGGTAGATGCCCGAGAAAGCTGGTTTTTTTTTTTTTTTAAGTCAGCCTGTGTACTTTCATTAATGCAAAGTTTAACAAATCTGTGCTATATGACCACAAGTATATTATTGTGCCATCTCCTGGAATGTCAGTTATATTGTGGGCTAATCTTACTACACAGAGAGGTGGCTACTAAGTGTCCCGTATTTCACCTGAGAATGTAGATGTTAGCATTCATCAATACATCTCCTCAGTTCCCAGTCACTGTTTTAAGTAAGTTGCATAGAAGAGGAGGTAAATAACATGGATTGAAGGATGCAGAAAGGAGGGTGCAGAAGTAGGTCAAATTAATCATTCAAAATTTATTCTGAGTGGCTTAAATGATGGCTTAGTGATAGAGCACTTGCCTGGCGTGTGCAAGGATCCAGGTTCAAACCCCAGCAACACATACACAGCTAACTATTGGAAAAACAAAAACCAGACAAAAAATGAATAAAAAATAAAATTTTATTTTAATTTTTGACACAATATTTGTACTGTTTATGAGGTACAGTCTGATAGTATGTCTTGTGGGTAGTGATCATTTCAGGGTAATTAGCATAGTACACTTTTCCGATTTTTTTTAATCATTCGACATGGTCTTACACAGGAGGGAATCGTCACGTATTCATGCACACATGGATATTGATAAAGTATGTTAAGGCTGATCCTAGTCCAGGATCTCCACTCTTTTTCCACTTCCCATGCTCATGTCTCCTCTGCGTTACCCCCATGTTATAGATAGACGAGCATATACATGGAAAAATGATTAAATTTTCTGAGCTACTCTGCCCACCTGTGTATATTTGGGCTGCTCTTGGGAGTCGAGAGTACCCAGTTGCATTGATAACACTCCTAATCCCTCTGTCCCCTCTATGCCTCCCTCCCTTCTCCCTCCAATTTCATAGTTATGGTTCCCCCTGCTTATGTAAAAATTCACCTATGTTGAGCTAATTTTCTGAGCTTAGCTAACTTTCAACCTGTCTTAGATTTTACTCTAGCTTCCACATATGAGAGAAAACATTTGACCTGAAGTCTATGAGATTGGGATATTTCACTCAGAATAACTTTTTTCTATTTCCATCCCTTTGGCTACAAATGCCTTGATATCATTCTATCTAATAGCTGAGGAGAATATATATATATATATAGATATAGATATATATATATATTCACAGTTTTTGAATCCACTCATCCAGCAAGGGGGCATCTGGGCTGATTCCATAGTGTAGCTATTGTGAATTGAGCTGCAATAAACATTGATGTCATTGAGTCTCTGTAGTCAGCTGATTCTAGTTCTTTTGGGAAAATACCCAGGATTGGAATAACTGGCTCGTAAGGTGGTTCCAGCCCTAGTTTTTTGAGGAGTCTCCACGCTGCTTTCCACAGTGGCTGTAAAAGATTGCAATCACACCAAGAGAGTGATAGTGTTCCTCTCTTCCCACAACCCCTCCATCTTTTTTTATTGTTTGTATTGTTCATTTTTGCCACTCTGAGAGGAGTGAGGTGGAATCTGTGTGAAGTTTTGATTTACACTTCTCTGATTGCTAGTAATGTAGATCATTTTCTCATATATTAGTTGGCTTTTTGGACTTCCTCTAATTAGAATTTGTATTTAGTTCCCTAGCTCATTTATTGATTAAATTGTTTGTGGTTTTGGTGTTCAGTTTTTTGTGTATTCTGGATATTAGCCCTCTGTTGGAGGTGAAGCAGGAAAGATTTTCTCCCATTCTGTAGGTTCTCCCTTGACACCGTTGACTAATGCTTTAGCTGTGCAGAAAGAAGCTTTTCATTTTAATGGCATCTCACTAATTTCTTGTTGCCGACACTGATGTGGAGTGTTAATCCTATTTTTTCTTCTAGCAATTGTGTAATTGCTGGTTTAATCTCTAACTCTTGGATTCATTTTGATTTGATTTTTGTGCAGGGTGAGAGAAAGATCTAATGTCAGTTGTCTTCATATGGCTGTCCAGGTGTCCAGCACCGTTTATTGACTAGGCTGTTTCTCCTCCACACTATAATTTTGCCCCCTTTGGCAAATATCAGATGGTTAAAGATTTGTAGGTTTGTCTCGGGATCTTCTAGTCTCTTCCATCAGTCTTCACGTCTGTTTTGATACCAATACCATGCTGTTTTTGTAAATATAGTCGTATAGTATAATTTCAGGTCAGGTATTGTGACACCTTTGCTTCCTTTCTTGCTTAGTAATGTTTTGGTTATTCCCGGTTTCCTGTTATGCCAAATGAAATTGAGAATTGATTTTTCTATATTCATGAAAAATGTCATTGGTATCTTGATGGGGATTGTGTTGAATTTATACAGGGCTTTCAGTAGAATGGCCATTTCTATTATATTGATTTTATTATATTGATTCTAACATGTAATGTTTTTCCATCTACTCAGGTCTTCTTCAATTTCTTTTTGTAATGTTTGATAGTTTTCCTTGTAGAAATACTTTATATCCTTATAGATTGATGCCCAATATTTTATTCTTTTTGAGGTTATTGTGAATGGGACAGATATCTTGATTCATTCTTGGGCAGAATTACTGCAGGAGTATAGGAAAGCTGTTGATTTATGAGTGATCTCATAACCAGTCACATTGCTAAATTCATTTATAAGGTATAGTAGTCTTCATATTTAGCTTTTTGGGGCTGCTAGTTATAGGATCATGTCATCATTAAATAGAAATAGCTTGACTTCCTCTTTTCCCATTCAAATTCCTTTATTTTCCTTCTCCTGTCTGATAGCTCTGGCTACGGATTCAAGTACTATATTGAATAAGAATGGTGAGAGTGGACAGTGTTGTCTTTTCCCTGGATTCAGTGGGAATACTTTCAGTCTTTCTCCATTAAGTAAAATGCTGGCTATGAGTTTGTCATAAACGGCTCTTACAAAATTAAACTCTCTTCCTTTGATCCCTATCTTCTCCCGAGTTTTGAGCATAAATGGGTGTTGAATTTCATCAGCCTTTTCTGCATCAATTGAGATGATCATATGGTTTTTATCTTTAATTCTGTTTAAGTGGTGAATCACAATTATTGATTTGCTTATGTTGAACCAGCCTTGTGTTCCTGGAATGAAACCCACTTGATCGTGATGTATTATCTTTTTAATGTGTTTTTGAATGTGATTTGCTAGAATTTTATTAAGGATTTTTGTGTCTATGTTCATTAGGGAAATTGGTATGTAGTTTTCTTTTCTTCTTTTTTTTTCAGGGCTGAGGATCGAACTCGGGGCCTTGCACATGCTAGGCAATTGCTCTGCCACTGAGCTGAATCCTCAACCCCTATAGTTTTCTTAATGTGTCTTTTTTGGGTTTTGGAATCAGGGTTATATTTGCTTCATAAAAAGTATTTGGGAGCATTCCGTCCCTTTCAATTTCATGGAAGAGTTTACTAAAGTGAGGTGTTAATTCTTCAGAAAAAGTCTGGTAGAACTCTGCTGAGAATCCACCTGGGCTTTTCTTTTTTGGAAAGCCTTTGATTGCTATTTCAATTTTGCTACCTGATATTGGTTTATTTAGATTTTTCATACCCTCCTATGTTAATTTGGGGGTGTCATATGTGGCTAGGTATTTGTCTTCCAGATTATCAAACTTGGAAGAGTACAGTTTTTCAAAATAAGTTTTGTTAATCCTCTGGATTTTGGTTGAGTCAGTGGTGATGTCTCCATTTTTCTCTTTGATTTTGTTGATTTGCTTCACTTCATTCTTCCTGTTGGATTTGGGATTGGATTGTTCCCATTTTGTAGTGATTAGAATTGGAGCATAAATTTATTTATTTGTTCTCTCTCCTGATTTTTGATGAACATATTCAGTGCTATAAATTTATCTCTTAGAAATGCTTTCAAACTGTCCCATAGATTTTAAAACGGTGTGTCATCATTCTCATTCATTTCTAAGAACTTCTTGATTTCTATTCTCATTACATCTTTGATCCATTCTTCATTTAAAAGGGCAATAGTCAGTCTCCAAATATTTATGTGCTTTCCACTGTTTTTCTTACTGTTAATTGCTAAGATCATACCATTGTGGTTTGACAGGTTATATGGGATTAGATCAACATTTTTGTATTTGCTAAGGTTTCCTTTGTGGACTAGGATATGATCTATTTTGGTTAAGGATCCATGTGCTGCTGAGAAGAAGGTAAACTTAGCCAGTTTGGGATGGAATATTCTGAAAATATCTGTTAAGTCCAATTGATTGATAGAGCTGTTTAGGTTAGAGAAATCTTTATTAATTTTTGCTTTGATGATCTCTCTATTGTTGATAGTGGTGTATTTAAATTCCCCAGTATTATTGTGTTAAAGTCAATAAGTGGTTCAGTGTCCTTGAGTATTTTTCCCAAACATTTGTAAGGATTGTGATTGGGTGCCTAAATGTTGACTATCATTATGTCTTCTTGATGTATTGTTCCTTTTACTATGATGTACTGACCTTCTTTATCCTCTATGCCTAATTTTTGGTCAAAGTTAACTTTGTCTGATATAAGAATCGCAACACTGGCTTGCTTTCTTTGGCCACAAGCCTGATAGGTTTTTTGTGATCCTTTCACCTTCAATCTGCGTCTATTTTTAGCTGTGAGGTGTGTCTCCTGTAAGCAGCATATTATTGGATTTTGCTTTTTGATAGTCACCTAGACTATGTCTTTTGATTAGGGCATTGAGTCTATTCACATTCAGAGTTAGAATAGATATGTGTTTCCATGTCCCCGGCATTGTGACTCTTTCTATATTTGTGCCATCTTGGATATCTTTTAGTGAATTATGTTATTATTGACTTTCTTCTGTTTGTGGGATTTGGAAGTTGTTTGATTGTTCCTCTGTATGAAGTGTGTCTTCGAGTATTCTCAGCAGAGCTGGCTTTGTGTTCATGTATCTTTCTAATTCATTATTGTGGAAGTAACATATTTCCCCATCATATTTAAAGCTGAGTTTTGCAGGGTATAGTATCTGTGGCTGAAAATTGGTTTTTTTTTCAATATTTGAAAAATATCTTTCCATGCTCTTCTGGCCTTTATTGTCTGAGCTGAAAAATCCACAATACTCCTTATTGTTTTGCCTCTGAATGTGACTTGGTGTTTTTCTCTTACCGCTTTTAAAATTCTTTCCTTGATTTCTCTGTTATTCATTTTGTATATGATGTCTCAGTGAGTCTCTCATTTGGTTAGGTCTATTTGGTGTCCTATAGGCATCTTGAATTTTGATATGGCAGAAGTTTTCTTTGGCGATTTTATTGAGAAGATTCTTTATGGCATTGGTTTGTTTTTCAATGTTCTCACCATCCTCATGACTCTCAAATTATTTCTTCTCATCTCATCCCAAACTTCTTGGAAGTTCTGATTATGCTTAGTAAGTTTTTTATCTTATCTATACTCCTTAGATTCAACATTGCTCAGCCTGTCTTTATTGTCTGATGTTCGATTTTTGAGAGGTGAATTTCTATTTTCTACTGAGTTTAGTCTGGTATTAATATCTTCAAGCGAGCTTTTAATTTGGTTGACCATGGTTTTCAATTCTAAGAGCTCTGCTACATCTCTTTTCAGAATGTCTATCTCTTTATCCCTGTTGAATAGATAAACTTTCTTGTTCCTCCATCCCCTCCCTGCCTCTCTCCCTTCATTCCCCATACTCAACTTCCATTAGAAGCCTAGCTATACACAGGCAGGGAGAGAAGCTCAGAAAAGTCAACTATTATTATACATGTATGTGTTCATTTCAAGCTACAGTATGGTGAGATTACATAGGTGATGAGTTTGGAGAATGGATGAAGGAGATTAGATTCTGGTCTAAGATTGACCTTAACATACTATCTTACTATGTCAATATCCAAGTATGCATGAATATGTAACAATAATTCCATCAACAAATGATGCTGGATAAACTGGACAGTCACTTGCAGAAAGCTGAAATTAGACCCTTTTCCTTCACCTTACACAAAAATCAAATCAAAATGAATCAAGCATTTAAGAATTAAACCAGCTACCTTGCAACTGCTGGAAGAAAAGTTAGGACCAACACTCCAGCATTTGGGAGTAGGCAAAGACTTTATCAACACGCCTCCTAAAGTGCAAGAAGTCAAAAATCAGAGTGGGATGTCATAAAGCTAAAAAGCTTTTGCACAGCCAAGTAAATGATAAAAACTGTCAAGAGACTTCCTACAGAATGGGAGAGAATCGGTGCTGGAGCAGTGGCTCAGTAGTTAAGGCACTTGCCCAGCATACACGAGTACATGGGTTTAGACCCCAGCACCCATAAACACAACTAAATGTCAGAGCAATGAAGGCCATGTGAAAAACTCAATAAAAATTTATACACACTCTCTCTCTCTCTCTCTCTCTCTTGCTGTACTTCTCTTAAAAAAAAAACGAATGGGAGAGAATCATGGCCTGTGATTCTTCTGACAGGGGACTAATATCCCAAATATACAAAGTCCTCAAAAATCTCAATATCAAACACATAAATAACCCAATCAATAAATGGGCCAAAGAGCTAAACAGAAACTTCAAAACAGAGGACATTGAGCAAGCCAATGAACACATGAAGAAAGTGTTCCAAATCACTAGTAGTGCAAATCAAAACTACATTAAGATTTCACTTCATGCCAGTCAGATTGGCAAAAATGAATATTATAAACAATGATAGATGCTGGAGGGGTTGCAGAGAGATAGGAACACTAGCACTGTAGTTGGTGGAACTGCAGACTAGTGCAGCCCCTCTGGAAAGGAGTGTGGAGAATCCTCGTAAAATTAGGGATGAACCCACTACATGATTCAGCTATCCCTCTTGGGTGTTTTTCCAGGGGAGTTAGAATCAGCACATTACAGCAAGGGCAAAATTCATGTTCATAGCAGCTCAGTTTATAACAAGCTAAATATGGAACCAACCTAGATGCCTCTCTCTGGATGAATGGATCCAAAAACTGTGGGATATTTATATCATGGAGTTCTACTCAGCAACTAGAAACAATGTTGCAGCCTTTGAAGGTAAATGAATGGTGATGGAAGAAATCATGTTGAGCAGTTAGCCTAACCAAGAGTCAAGGGTCAAATGACTTCACTCATTTGTGGAGGCTGGAGCTAAATCCAGGCCTGTGTGAAAGGTGATCAACCTCGTGTATCAGACGAAGTAAAGGTGAAGTAACACATAATTTAGGACATTCATAGATATGTATTGGGAAGGAGGGGGGAGGGGAAAGAAGGGAGGGGTAAGGTTAAGAGAAAAAGGTGTGATCTAGGGAGTAAATCTAATTTAAAAATATATACAGGGATTGGGAATTTAGCTAAGTGGCAGAGCAGTTGCTTAGCACGCGCAAGGCCCCAAGTTCAGTCCTCAGCCCTAAAAAATAAAAAAGAATACATACATATTATATTTTTACTTTGAATGCAATTTTAATTGTATAATAACTAAATTTCTTAATGAAAAAAGAAAAATGCTAAGAAGGAAAAAATAAAACCCGAATTCTGTCATGAAAGTCCAAATATATGATCTCATTAAATCCAAGTTACCTTCCGTATGCTTAATCTGAAAATAGGTCACCAGAGCTTTGGGTGTGAAAACACTCAGTATGTTTCAGATAGGAAGATAAACACTGTCAAATCAGGTAATTTTTCCATACAGATTGAATTTTTGGGGCATGTGAAATGGATGTAATAATTGTACACATTGAAGGGGTAGAGATGATTATTTTAGTATGCATACAATATGTTCTAAAGAGGGGACCACACACATCACATCAAACATTAATCAGTTTTATTTTGTCAATACTCAGTATCCCCTCTCTTAGCTGTTTTCAAATGCATAATGAATTCCTGTCAACTAGTCACCATACTGTGCTGAATACACAAAAAGTTATCCCTCCTATAAAATGACATGACTGTACCTGTCAGCCATCCTCTACCCATACCCTTTCCAACCCTGCCTGGCCTCTGGCAACCACCATTCTCCTCTAAGTTTTAAACTATATAGCTCAAATCATGAGTGAAAACATGCAGTATTTGTCTTTACATG
>PVKS010050740.1:0-11435 GCA_004027875.1 Aplodontia rufa
AAAAACTAAATAAAATTGATTCTCTCTCTCTCTCTTTCTCTCTCTCTCACTGTCCCTCTCTCTTGAAAAATAAAAAACAAAAATAAAAATTACAGTTTAAAAAAATGGTAAGATTTGGGCTAGAGTGGCTCAGCTATAGAGCACTTGCCTGGCATGCATGGGAACATGTGTTTGAACCCAAGCACCACAAGCACAACTAAGTATCAAACAAACAAAACCAGACCAAAAAAAAAAGAATAAAAATTGATTCTCTCTTTAAAAACATAAAAGATTTTATTTATTTATCACGAATTCTATTTTTTCATCATATAATTCTTGGCTCAAAACTTAACCAGACATTAGTTTTCTTAACCTTTTTTTGCGATGTTTTTTCCCTCTGCTTCTCTGTTTGCATCCTGTGCTCCCTGGTCTTCCCTGGGATATCACAATCTTTAAACATGTGAAGCTGTTATCTGTCCAATGGTGCGATATGCTAAAACATGTGTTCCCTCCATCATCTTCCATTTCCATCATCCATCTCCTCTGTTTCCTAATGAGATATTCGTAGTCCCAGTATCACCTCTGCTCCTGTGTAGCAGTGGTGCACAATATGCTTTGAATATAGCCCTTGCTGTTCTGCCCTTGCAGAGTTTATTTTTGTGTCTTTCTCTTTTTCTCCTTCTCCCTATTACACTCTCCCCCCTCTGTAATCTTGGGAGAAACACAGTTCTTTCTTCCTCATCCTAGGCAGAGTTATCTGAACTTGAGCACACATCCACCACAGGAACAATGCTATCCAGACTTTGTGGATGGCACCAGAAGAACTCAAAAATGACTATCTTCCAAATTAACAAGTGAATTATACCGCTGGACAGAAAACGGGTGGAATGCAGCCTTTGAAAAGCCCCTCTTGCCCCTGACGGACAGAAGAATCACAGCCTCCTGGACTGAAGTCTCCTGTGCTTCTCCTCTGCTAGCAAAGCAATAAAAAAAAACTTATTTTCCTTTTTCTCAAAATCCTGTCCTCATTATTTGGATTGTCACTGGGGACAAGGACCGAGCTTTGGTAATACTTATTTTATGCACTCTGTGATTTCATAAGGGTTCCTCTGACTCTCTCCCCAACTTGCCCTGCACCACTAGTTTATGCTGGCTTATAAATTAATCATGCACCCTTGCACTCTGAAAGATTTATCAGTTTTGATGAGAAATAGTCACCTTTTCCTTTGAATGTTCTCCTTAGCCTCTTTTGAGCCACAGAGACTGGGAAATTTTACATGCTTTCTTTGCCTACATTCTTTTCTGGCACTGTTTCAACGACATTACCTCCCACTGGATGCTTACAAGAGATTTTTCTACAAGAATCATCAATTTTCAGAGTATGAATGGCAAGTGAGATACAGTGTTTTCAATTTCTTACTCAAAGTAAGCCCTGTCTGGAATTTTACTGCTTTATACTGATGGAGAAGTGGGTGACCAGAAGCACCTCCTCCCATTACTAATTATTCAGTAATTTGTCCTACCTTGTCCATACAGTTTTTTTCTAGTTCTGTTTGGTAATGTGGGAGACTGGCTCACTTCCCCACCTCCTGCAAAAAAGAAAAAAGAAAATTCCTTTAAATGTCCAAAGCCTTAAGTCTGGATTCCTTTGGGATTTTGTTTTTGATATGCAAAAACAGGCTTTCTGAATTCTAACACGTATTCTCTCTCAAAAAGATTTGTCCTTGCAAATCAAAACCCTGCACTTCCACAGTTCTTAAACATTTAAAAGTATATAATTTTACTCTATTCTCATATCTAGCTACATCATTTCCCTCTTCAGGAATAATCCCAGGACACTTTAACTGAAAGTATAGTTTTATAGGGACCAGAGGCAAATATCAAAAAGAAACATTTTTGCATACATGTGTGTTTTTTTTCTTTTTCTAACACACGAGATAAAAATAAAGCAAAATAATATACATGAAAGGATAGATTATATGAAAGTGATCGTGACGTGATTGAACAATTGGATCCACAGCCATCACTATTGATGAACGGCTATTTATTAGAAAGGACAAGCTAAAGAGCTAGGTAAGAATTGGGTTATTATTTTCAGCTCTTACGTTAAATAGAACTTGCTTCCAACCAAACAGATTAAAAATATTGCTCTCACTCCCATAAAAAGCAAGCAGCAAGTTTTGGAAGTAAAATTGAAACTAGCAGATAGAATTCTGTCAATCACAGTGATTCAGAATGTTCAGGTTACAGACATGCTAAGAGATACAGCCTCATCATTAAATAGTGACAGTGGAAGCCAGCACTTCGCAGAATGTATCAGAGGGACACAGAGCTATCTGGACAAGACAACTGATTAAAATGTGGTATTTTAAAGGCTGTGTCTTGACCTACTGCATAAGCAAACTTCAAGCCTCCTGAGGGAAACATTGGTCCCCAGAGAAAAGCACAGGAGCTGTACTTGAATCTTGGTGAAAGAACCCCCGAACCTTGAAATAGAGGCATCAAAACAAATCGGAAAATGAAGTATTCCAGGTAGAACATGGAACCCAAATTTACTGCATATCTGTTTCATTTTTTATAAATAAGTTTAGAAGTTTGTGTCCTCATTTCAAATTGTGGATTCCGTTATTTTCAGTACACTGTTCTGCAGTTTTCAAAAAAATTTACAACTTTCAATTAATATTATACATAGATATTTGAGTGACAGGACTCTGTCTCACTGTAATTAAAGATTCTTCTCACCCAGCATAGGATAAATCAGTTAATTAGTAATTGCTATATAAAGCAGATATTATACTCTGTGCTGTACACAAGAAGCATTTAGTACTGAATAAAGCAAGGAAATAATAATATAATATATAAACATATAATTGCATTAAAATTTTTCATAGGACTCTTTTAATAAAATGTCGCAAATTTGACTTCCACCTCCCACGTCACAGAGTCCCATCTAGTAGTACTGCACGAACCTTGTTAGAGCCGAATCCACAGAAAGTATTTCAGCAGAGCCATCTTTCCAGCCAGAGCCCCTGCATTTTCGGTATCCTCCTGTGATGAAGCTTTGAATAGCCTGCTCTGCTTCTTGAACCTTTGACCTCATATCCTGTAAGTGGATAGAGTATTAGTGCATCAATATTTTATTGAAATTCTATAATAAGCAACAAATGCATTACATTTCTTGGATAAGAAGGAGACCATTTGAGTAACAGGAATTAGCACTCTGTTGAGTATGAGAGGACATTTGATTCTATGGGTCATTCTTTATAAATCAAAACTTATTTAGAAATAGGAAAGTAGAAGTATGTTGGTAAAAAATCAATACATAGTGTACTCTATTCTGGCTATTGGAGACACAAATAGGATTCAATCAATCTTGATGAAGTTTATTTTTTCTAATATATTCCAATTTGTTTTTTTAAAAGAAATACCTGAAATGTTATTGCAAAGCAAGGTGGTGGGGGATTTGGAGAAGTGAAGCCACCTCCCTAGAAATAGCTTTGTGCATCTATTAAGGCAGATGGTAAAGATCTTTTTTTTAACTCAGGGGCTTTGCAGTGGTAATAATTATGTATTCTATCAAATACTCAAGTTTTAAGAAACAAGCTCAAATCCTTGTTCCTTTAAGGCATTTGATTTGTTTTGTCTCTTCTGACCTCTAGTGATCACTCTGTTCTTTAAACTCCTACATTTTAACACCACACCATTTGCTCTTTATTTATTTATTTTTAATGTTTAATGCACAGTTATAAATAGTCCTGAGGTTCATTTACTTTCACATTGTAAATTTTTGGCCTTAATTATGTAATGGAATTCTGCACCGCTTTGTCAATATAACCATAGCAGTTTGAAGTCATTGAATGTGTCTTACATCTTTTTTTTACCCTGCAAAGTACCCTAAACAATGAGTGCCAAGGGAAGTTGCACAATAAATATGTAATAGAAATGATTGGGCTGTAATATACAAGCAATATATGGCTAGAAGTTTAAAAGCAAAGATTTATCGGGAGTGATTCCTCAGATATTTCTGGGCAATGCTTATGGCCTTTCTGGACAAGATAGAGTAACTGTATTGATAATGCCATTTCTTTGAGGGCACAGCAACACACTGCAAAAGTCCTCCTGTAACATTTTAATTTAGGATTCTCTGTAACTTCACAAATAGCAAAGGGAGGAGCAAGCTCTTGGGAGGTGCCAGATTTTGCGCTAAGTGTTAGACACCCAGCGGTGTGCAAAAGGCCTCCTTTGGGCCTTACAGTTCTTACAGTTTAGTGAAGAAAGAAGGTAACTAAACAAACAGTTGCTATGAGTGAAATGTGTGTTAAATGAAAAGCATCACAGGACTCTGTCCAGTAGTGTTGGTCCAAGAATAGCTCCATGAAAAAGCATCATTTAAGCTCTAGCTTGAAGAAACAGATGGGATTGAGAAAAAAAAAAGATGAAAAGAAAAAATAATATGTGAAGGAATGAAAATGTAAATGTTCTTGAAGAAATACAAGATGAATGTGAACTGAAGCTTAGTGCAAAAGAAGATGATGTGAGAGGAGACTGACACATAGCCATTCATCAGTTACAAGCTTTTGTTGAAAGCTGTCTTGTTCCAGGCACTTGGCTAGCTGCTAGGAAAGTGAGAGTGAGATCTAAGCATGTGTCTTCTGGCAAGGTTTTTGTTCTAACCAAGCTAATTATCCAGTGGTTCAAAAAAAGGCAATTTAATTACTGATTTTAGGGTAATCCAGTTGGATATTTGCGTGTGTGTGTGTGTGTGTGTGTGTGTGTGTGTGTGTGTTTTCCTGGGGATCAAACTCAGGACATCATGTATACTAAACAAGCATTCTGCCACTGAACTGCACCCCAGCCCTAGTAGGATTTCTTCTAAAGAATCAATTTCACCAAACTGAGATATTTGTAGAGGAAATGCTATGATTATTTTTTAAGTATAAAACAAGTACTGTGTTTCATAAATAACATGAAAGAGTGCAACAAATGACTTATACGAATTGGGATGTCAATACAAGCATCCCTGAGAAGCTGAGTTTTAAGCAGAGACTGAAATTAAAAGCAACAACAGAGTATGAAAGGGCATGCATAGGAAAGGGTGAGCAAGGACCTTGGATGCAGGAAAGCATAGTATTCCCAAGAAAACAAATTTCAGTCATTGAGACTGGAGTATAACCTAAAAGTTGAAGAATATATTAGGAGCCAGACCATGCCACCTGCCTAGACCATGTGAAAGATGCTTATATATGTAACATATCTATACTTTGCAAGTATTTGGTTTCCTCAAACCATGTGCAAGCCATGCAGGATTTTTTGCAGGGTTAATTCATGGTCAAGTTTCCTATGGCAAACTGATAAGAAAAAATGCCCCTAGGGGATGTGCCACCTCCAGAGTGGCATAGAACATGGGGTGGGAAAGGACTGTGCCCCAAATAACATACTTTCTATAAAATCTTCCTCACTTGAGAAGGGTCTGAGAAGAATATGTTAGAAGAAGGTGCATTTTAGAGAAAAGGATTTGTTGTTGGCTTCTCCAGATCCAGGATTTCAGTGAGTAAGGGATCAGGGATGGGGTGGAAATTTTAAGACCAGCATGGGAAGCCAGTCATCATTAAGAATGGGAATAATTTTTAGACACCTGCACAAAGTTACTTCCTTACCATTACCACAAAGAAACAGAACTTTACTCATGATCAGTGAAGTTCAGTTAACATTAGCAGTTTAGGGAAATGCAGAGGCTCATTCTCCATGATAAGTCCCAGAGAGATGGAGAGAACCAATTAAAGGATATGCATGCTTAGTTTCTTGGAAGAAGACGACAAAGAAAGGGCTGGTCTAAGACTAAGATAAAATCCATGACCTAAAGCCCCAATAAGTTTAGGTAGAAATAAGGGAAGTTAAGGGAAGTCCTCATATTCTGCAAACAGGAAAATGCTGCCCTGAGATACTTTGTAAGATGAGGATGCAGCACATGTGGTGACTGACAGGGTGCTGGGGTGGACCTCAGATAATCCAGTGCTGTGGGCAGGCAGCACAGGAGCATGCAGCTTCCACAGACATCCCTGCTGAGAAGAGCTCTGTCTATAGAAGGGAGTTAGGCCAGGTGCGGCTCCCCTACAAGATGGCACATCTGCTCCCAGAATGCAGCGGTGAACCTCTGAGAGAGAATAAGGAGCAAAGAAATCCTGAGTGGAGTAAAGGAAAATTGGAGAAGGTTCTAGAAGGGAAGGCATGAAGTGAAATATAATAACTGTCATCTGGGATACAGTAGTATAATATTTTCATATGTAATGTGTACCTATTATATGAAAAATAATTAAGATTGGATTTGTTTTAAGATTTTCTTTTGTACCAGGGATTGAACCCAGGGGCATTTAATCATTAGTCTGCATCCTCAACCCTTTTTCTGTTTTTTATTTTGATATAGGATCTCACTAAGTTGCTTAGGGCCTCACTAAGTTGCAGAGGTTGGCTTTGAACTTGTAATCCTCCTGCCCCAGCCTCTTGTGCCACTGGTTGTTTTAAGACATTTTTCATTTACAAAGGGGTGGATATGAGGGGATCACAAGGCACAATGCAGTGACCTAGGGTTCAGCCAATGAAGTCAAGAACGCTAATAGTATATATTCCTAGGAACTGAAAGAGGAAGTGTGGGTGCTTGGGGCCTTGTGAGAAGCAGGACTGGTGCCAGCCAGCTTCAGGCTACTTTGCAGGGCAGTGCTGGGGAGAACTACCCTGAACCCAGTCTGCTCTTCTCCCTTGCTTCATAACTGGAAGCCAGAGAGGGCAAGAAACAGAGGAGTGTGGTCGGTGGAAGACAGCCTTCCGGTCCTCCTGGGGGGTGGGTGGGGAGATGACCCACACGGACCTGGCGCACTGGCCTACTTCTCATTCCAGGGTCAAGAAGGAGCTGATCACAGACTGCATTCAGAGGGGGCCACTTCGATGACAAGCTGAACTTTTGTATTCTTTTTTTCCTTTTGTTTTAAGAGAGAGAGAAAGATAGTGATAGCTTTTTGTTTTATTTTGTTTTCATTTGGTTTTTATTTTTCCTCCACTTACTTGTGTATGTGGTGCTTGGGGTAAAAACGGGTTTTCACACATACCACCCAAGGGCTCTATTGCTGAGTCACCTCTCCAGTCCTGAATATATATATATATATATACATATATATATATATATATACACACACACACATATATATATATATTTAAAAATAAAGATATATACTAAATATATAGTTAAGTTTTGTTTGGTTTTGCTTTTAATAATATGTATATATATGTGTACACATTATATATATATATATATATATATATATATATATATATATATTAGATTTTCTAGTATTGAATGCCTGTGTGAGTGTTATTTAGTTGCTGAGGGCATAGAGTATTTATAGGCCCCCCTTTCCTCTCCACATCTTGTGTCCCTTCCCGCAGTCCCCTTTCCTCCCTTCAGAACCAGACTTCCCCCAGATCATGTGCTATTCCAACTTTGTGAAGCTTTGTAAGGAAACATTAAGTGGTAGGGAAACAAAATTCAGTTTTGAATACCAAAGTGTGTTTATGCGCTAATCAATACATTTGTGAAGGATGCTTGACAGCATGAGATAATTTTGACATTCCGGAGTGTGTAGAGCTTCCGTGTGCTGGGGATAATAAACAGACACGACTGATAGCTATATGGCAGGTCTGGTTCCTTCCATAGCTTAATGACTATAGTACAGGAATATTAGAGTACTTCCTTTCTTCAGGTGCTGGGAATAAAACCTAAGGCCCCCTGCATGCAGAGCAAGCCCCGTTACCCTGGGAAACATCCACTGTCTCTAAGCACCTATTAGCATTTAAGGGTCTTTGAGCGTCCACCAGGAATGCTCCCCTTAAGAACAGGAGCTCTGAGACTGGTTGTAATGGAGAATCTAAACTGTCAGCTTGATTGGCTTATGAGGTGCTTAAGAGTTCTGGGTGTGGCGATGAGGGTGGTTCTAGAAATGATTGGCACGTGGGTCAGCAAACTGAAGCAGAGACACACCCTAAGTGTGGGTAGCACCGTCCAGTAGGTGGAGGCTTGGATGGGATAAAAGCGGGAAGAACAAGGAAGCAGCAGCTATTGGCAAACGCCAATTCTTCTTGAATGAGTTCTTGGTGGCTGCTGTGATCCCCTGAAGACATCAGTCCCCAGCGCCTTCACTCTTCCAAAGCTAATTCTGCCAGGGATTCTGCAGGGAGTTTCCAGGCCTTCCTGGGAACTGGGGTAGCACCATTGATCCCTTTGTTCTGAGGCTTCAGCATCTGGGACCTTGCTTCTCCAGCTCTTCAGCCTGCAGGCGGCCACTGTGGGACGATCCAGCCTCTGGTTGTGTAAGACTGTCTAATAAATCTTTTTTTTTTAATAATCATATATATCCTGTTATGTTCCTCTAGAGAATCCTGACTGAAACACTGGCTGTCACCGTGAGTATGTCCAGCACCCTAAGCAGGTAGCAGCAGGAGAACAAAGAAGGATGCATCTAAATCAGGACCTGGGTTGGGGGACATTAAGACTGCCAGAGCCCCCTGGGCCTGTATAAGACAGAGAGGGGTGACACAGGCCATGCCCCTGGAAAGGATAAACGACACAGCTGGAGGAGGAAACTAGCTGCTTCAAGGAGTCTCATGATTGAAATAAGGTTATTACAGCCTCAGGAATTGAAGCCAGCCGTGTGAGCCACAGGCCAGACGAAGATGTAATGGTTTCAGGGACATGGCACACACCCATCCTCTCCTCAGTGGTGGAAAGTCAACAGCCAAGAAGCAGAAGGCACAGTCAGAAGTCCAGAGGAGGACTGTGAATTCCAAGAGTCATTAGTGCGGGGGGGTCCAAGAACCATCCAAAGCTCATATTGGCCTAGACTTGGAATCCACACAGAAAAGGGAGAGAAGGAAGAAATAGAATTTGACTGTGTTCAACTTATAATGGAGAAGAACTAAAAATCTGAATGACTTTTGACTGGAAATGAATAATTTAAGTTTTTGCTTTGACACCTTGCTTGACCCCCAACTGGAGCACACTAATTATAGTTAAAGGAAAATGAATAAAGCCATATTTTCATATACAACTTATATCTAGTGACAAAACTACATTGGCAGTTGGCCTTTCAGGCATCTGTGAATAGATGATGTATTTGGGAGCAGATTGTAGGTTGGATTCCTTGGAAAGCAGACTCTGAGACACATTATATGCGCAGGGCTTTTTATTAGGGATTACTTTTAGTATCAACACCTGTGAAAAGAAAGACAAGGAAGTAGGATTACTGTGGGAGTTCTGAAGTTAGGCGAGCTTTCAGATTTTTCCCAAACTGGGACAAAAAAAAAAAAAAAAACACTGGACCTGTCTGTCAGCACTAACACTCAGGTAGTCCCAGGAAGCCTTGTGCCGCTGTGACCTGTTGATGTGCTTATGCTCACCAACCTGAGAGCAGTTTCTCCAGGATTCTGGTGCAACTCTTCTCCTTGGGGGAAATTTGGATTAGTGAGATGAGTGACTGCCTCTTCCATACACCCTGTTTCAGGGTACAGCTCATCCTTACGGGTACTGTCCTCTGCAAACATGCTCCACTCTTCTTATCCACAGGAGTGTTTGTGTTGGTCTTGGTGGCTTGCTATTGGACCACCTCTGAGGACTCAGAGCTCCTATTCATTACTCACTTCTCAGTCTGTGGCTGCTGCCTCTGCTCATTTGTTATCAAGATAAGTCCAGAGGGGACCAAGGGATATGCAAGCATATTATTTCTGTGCCAAGAAAATCTGTCCATGCCCAATTGTATAATAGGAACTTTAATTCCTCTCAATGATAGAAGAGTCATTTCTCTATGCCAAAAAAGTCACTTAATGGGTTCTTAATGTGAGAAACCTGAAGCACAGCAGTAGTAGTTGTAGTTTATATTTCAATTAAAATCTTGTTATTTTTCCTGGAAACTTGAATCTCCAGACTTGCATACTTCAGAACTCAAGGAGTAGGAATCACAAATTTCCTAAAAAAAATGGGTCACTGGGAAGCAGTGCTATCCATCATTGCCCCATTTGGCTCCCAGACTTACGGATGCTACCTATTAGGATCTTCATGTCATTTTAAGGTCAATTTAACATGTACAATATCATAAAAAATGCCAAACTGCCTCTATAGGGCCAGCAGATTGTGGGTGGAATAGAGTGTTATACAGTCAGTGGGCCACCTGGGGATGGATCTGTTTGCACATGTTCTTTGCTGTAAGATGGAGACTTTTTCTTTTATAATATTAAGTCATATCCATGCTTAGAAATCAAACACAGTGAGCCCTAATAGTAAAACTAATCAAACCTTAGGAAAAGAAAGGCAATATATGCCCAGAATATAACTTTCAAATAATCTATTACTTTTAACATAATGTTCCGCCTTCCATAATGGGTTTCAATAGAGTCAGCCTGTCACCAGTCAGTCCTCGGGTCTTAATGAGGGCGAACAAGGTTGCAGTGACCCAGCGTTAGTCCTCTGTCTGGAGTTTGAACTCATGGAAGCATCATGAATACGTGTGAACCCAGGTTCTTGGATCCACAAACAGAGTCCCTTCTTGCCTCCACGGCTTTGCTGTTCATGTGCCCATCAAGCCAGCACTGATGTGACCAATGATGATGGACCAAGTCATTCCATCTACCTGCTCTTCTCCATGACTGTGATGGAGGGATCCTAGTAGATGTTATCAAATGCTCCAAAGATCTCCTCATTCTGTGCTCTTTCTTGTAGCTTTACTTTGATTTCTCTGATTCACATTTCCTAAATTTTTAACATGTCTCCTTCCTGGCCTGACTTTGTGGAGGAACCATTCGTCACTGTCCAAGAATGCCAAACGTTGGGGTGCTTCTCTTTACTTGCACAATGTGGATGACCAGGTAACACTCGCCAATCTTCCCTTTAGAAAAGCTTTTCTCCACCATTGCGTCTGAAGGCCACTCCTGAGTAGGGCTGCAATGGGTCATTTTCAGGGAACAGGTCTGCAAACCATTCTTCCACTGCCATTGTGTCAAAAGATATCTCTCTTTCAGACACTGGTAGCAACTGAGGAATAAGCTGTGGAACAACAATGACAAGGGGTTCTGAGACAGGCATTTATATAATGATGCCTCCCGGCCCTGTGTTGTGATTTCTGTTGTTATGATCTCTAATTTGCTCTTGAGTTCTAAGAAGCCATGGTCCAAGGTAGACTTTGTCCTTTTTTTAAATTTTTTTTAATTTTTATTTTTTTATTCAGAAATTTATTTGTTGAACAATCAAACAAGCTTCTAATGAAATAATATTATATATATAAATTCTGAAAATTAGATTTACCCCCAAGAGACCCCCCTGTTACCCACTGTTATCCCTCCCCCCTCCTTCCCAATACATCTCTACAAACACCTTTGGTTGTAGTGACTTATATCTGCAAACACATCTCCCTCAG
>PVKS010050741.1:0-11418 GCA_004027875.1 Aplodontia rufa
TCTATTAGCATGTGTTAAATCCAGATAAGATGTAATATTTTACAACCTAATACTTTTTTAGAGATATAGTGGGAAGGGGAAGGGCGGGATAAGGGAGGGTAATTGGGGGGGGCACTCCTGGGGGTAATTGCAATATCCAGAATATATACACATTTTATGTTATTTTGTTAAAAACTTGTATGGTTTTTCAAAAATAAAAAATTTTTAAAAAAGTATAGCATTTGGGTTTATACCTATCTGTTATCAAGTGAGTTCAGATAGGAAAGTGGGGTGCATATGCTGATTCCCCTTGAACATACACAAAAATGTTTCTTTGATTATTAGTGAATGTTGATATATTTTAAAATAGCAGTTTCTTTTGAGTCAAGCAAGTGCTATTTATTAATCTCTCTACAACACTCTTTCCATACACAGGAATAAACATGTATGCATACACATAGTGTTTGTGTGTGTTGTGTGTATCCTTTTACCTGTGTGTGTGATCGGAAATGTTTATGTCTAGACAGCTAAGGAGAGATTTCTTTTTCCCCATAAATTCTCTGTAAATTTGGTTAGTGTCATGGTTTCAAAAGTTGGTCAAATGTAGTTAAAACACTCACACTTTCCAATGAACACCTTTGTATTTGTATTCAGTAAACAGAACAAAAGGATGACCAGTCAGTATCTATTATGGCCCCTTCAAAGAAGGAACACAGACTTTTAGATGCATCTTAGTTTAGAGGAGCAGTTAACAAGCCCTGCAGGGAGAGGTGCAGGTAAGGATACCTCACCTGGATATGTCAAGGAAGGTTGAATTTGAACTGTAAATAAAACTTCTTTATTCATCGATTTTATTGCTTCAGAGATGTTTTATCTTCATTTTTGATCTTCAGCAGACAGGGGCTGCTAATGCTGTCTGTAGGACAGAGGAAGAGGGTTTGTGCAGAGGAGGAAGAAATTCACTAAGATGTTGTGCTCAGCTCCCATGAAAAAAGATGAAAATGATAAATCCTGTCAACAGTGCATTTTTTCAAATGGAGATGCTTTTTTTTTCAAATGTGTCACAAACTTCACTTAATTTTTTTTCTTGCTCCAAGATAGAAAACACTCAAAACACCTGAAGCATTTATTATTATTTTTTTTTTTAAAAGGACATACACATTTTTGTCATGTGATTGAGCCTCCCTGATGCATGCTACTTTGGAGAGTGAAGAAATTGTTACTTGGGCTTTAAGACAGATAATAAATATATAGTTTTCTTGTACATGACTTTGGGCTACAGGACTCAAGTCATAGTTCAGACAAGTTAATAAATTTGTTTACTCATTTAGCAGCATCTGCAGAAAAAAGAATTAGGTGATTTACCAGCAAATATTTTTAAACTGTTTGAAATTACTCCAACAGCAGCAAATCAAAAAAGAATGACCATCCTTTTCCTCTCCAAATAACACAACTCTCAAACGGTATTTTCTGCTTTCTTTTTCTAAGACTTCTTTTGAAAATGATAAAATGAGATGATATGATGTTATATAATATAATTGCATAAGGTTATATATATATAATCATATATATATAATCCTATATTATATATATATATATATATATATTAATATATAATGATTTGCCCATAAGAATGTGTTCTCTATTTTTCTGTTGCCACACCAGCCTGCAGAGGGAGTGTGGGAGACTGGGACACAAAGTCATTGCTTTTCATACCTCTACTAGTTAAAACGATTCTTTTTAAAATTCTGCAACACAGTTGAGATTCGCCAGGGCGCATATGAATTTGCCATAAGCCAACTCCTCAGACTACCATTTTGCTTCTTTTTCTGCCTTAGCTAAATTTGACAGTGTCTCTATTTTTGTCCAGAAAAGGAGTTTGAGTGACAAAGTACACAGAAGGCTTTGCTGTTCTATTGTATGTGTTCCAGGGCTTATGCTGAGACTCCCTGTCCCCTATGCCCTGCCTCCTGAATACAATATGATTGTACTATTCATCCATTAGGCTACAGCTATAAGATGCTACTACAGTGAGTTATGCAGGTCCCTCAGTGGGGCCACACCAGCCAGTTTCTACACTGCAGCAGTGTCTGGCAGAAGCTGAGGTCTTCCAGCTTATGCAGACAGACTTCTATACTTCTGATATTATCTTCATCCTTCCCCATATAATCACACCATCTCTCCCTTGTCTTCATAATTGCTGACAGCAAGTTATGAAGCCCTATGTTCTCAATATTTTGTGTATGTGTTAAGAGTCATTTTCAGTTTTCACTTGCTCTTTTATTCTAGGCTTGTAGTTCAAGAATGGAAATAGGAAATTTTTAAGAACCAATTAGGAAACAATCTGAGTGACAGGCATCAAGCTGTATTCAGTTTGTTGTCTATTAGAAATGCTTTTCCTTTAATTGAAAGGGTTGCAGCACTACCACTTTTTATGAGGCAAATATAACACTAATACCAAACTCTAACAGACTCATCAAGGAAAGAAAACTATAGACTAATTTCCCTTATGAACATAGATGAAAAATCCTTAATAAAATTCTAGCTAATCGGATCCAAAAGTACATTAAAAAGATAATACATCATGATCAAGTGGGCTTCATTCCTGGAAAACAGGGCTGGTTCAACATTCTCAAATCAATAAAAGTAATTCACCACTTAAATAGAATTAAAAATAAAAATCATATAATCATCTCAATTGATGCGTAAAAGGCCTTTGATAAAATTCAACATCCTTTATGCTCAAAATCCTGGAGAGGATAGGGTTCAAGGGAAGATATTTTAACTATGTAAGATCCATTTATGACAGACCCATAGCAAACATTATGCTCAATGGCAAAAACTGAAAACATTTCCACTTAATTCAGGAACAAGACAAGGCTGTCCACTCTCACCACTCTTATTCCTATAGTCCTTGAAAGCCTTGCCAGAGCTATCCTACAAGAGAAGGAAATTAAAGGAATACGAATAGGAAAAGAAGAAGTCAAAGCTGACTCTATTTGTGGATGACATGATCCTGTACCCAGAAGACTCTATAAGCTCAACCAGAAGACTTCTGGAGCTTATAAACAACTTCAGCAAAGTGGCTGGTTATAAGATTAACACCAATAAATCATTAGCTTTCCTATACTACAGCAACAAGGCCACTGAAGAAGAAATTAGGAAATCTGTCCCTTTCACCATCTCCTCCAAAAAAAATAAAATACTTGGGCATAAATCTCACAAAGAATATCAAAGACCTATACAACGAAAATTATTGAACTTTAAAGAAAGAAATTATAGAAGATCTGAGTAGATGGAAAACATTCCATGTTCATGGTTAGGTAGAGTCAGTTTCATCAAAATGGCCATTCTACCTAAGCCCTATACAGATTTAATGCAATCACTATCAAGATACCAAGGTCATTCTTCACAGACATAGAAAAAGCAATACTCAAATTTGTATGGAATAACAGAAGACCCAGAACAGACAAAACATTACTCAGCAAGAAGGAGGAGGCAGGTGACATCTCAATTCCTGACCTGAAATTATACTACAAGGCTATAGTAACAAAAGCACCATGGTATTGGTACCAAAACAGAATCAAAGACCAATGGAATAGAATAGAGGATTCTGAGATGAACCTCATACCTTTAACTATCTGATATTTGATAAAGGGGGTAAAAGCATAGTGTGAAAGAATGATAGCCTGTTCAACAAATGGTGTTGGACAAATTGGACAGCCATATGTAGACAACTAAAATTGGATCCTTACCTTTCACCCTGCACAAAAATTAAATCAAAATGGTTCAAGGATCTGGATATTAAAGCACCAACTCTACAATTGCTTGAAAAAGAAGTAGGATTGACATTACATGACATAGAAGTCAGCACAGCCTTCCTAAACAGGACTCCCATGGTTCAAGCAGTAAAATCAATAATAAACGCATGAGATGCAATTAAACTAAAAAGTTTTTGCACTGCTAAAGATTTAGTCAAGAATTTCAAGAGAGAACCCATAGAATGGGAGAAATATTTTGCCTGCTACACCTCGGACAGAGGGCTAATATCCAGAATATACAAAGAACTCAAAAAACTAAATACCAAAATCACAAATAACTCAACTAAGAAATGGGCTATTGAGAAGCTTCTCAATGGAGGAAGTCCAAAAAGCCTATAAACATATGAGAAAATTCTCTACATCACTACAATAAGAGAAATGCAAAACAAAACTTCACTGAGATTTCACCTCACTCCAATCAGAGTGGCAAAAATGAAGAATACAAACAATGACAAATGCTGGAGGGGCTGTGGGAAAAGAGGAAACTGTTACATTGCTGGTGGGACTGCAAACTGGTACAGACACTCTGGAAAGCAGTGTGGAGACTCCTCAAAAAATTAGGGCTAGAACCACCTTTTGACCCAGCTATCCCACTCCTAGGAATCTTCCCAAAATGTTTTATAGCAGCTCAATTTACTAGAGCTAAATTATGGAACCAATCCCGATGTCCCTCACTTGATGAGTGGATCCAAAAACTTTAGTACATATATACAATGGAATACTACTCTGCTATTAGAGAAAACAATATTATGGCATTTGGAGCCAAATGGATGGAGATGGAAAAAATTTGTTGTTTCTGTATAAACCTGAAGGAGACCATTGTTACAAACAACTTTAGTTTGTAAACATCAGCTTGGTAAAATGCTGTCCTAAGTTTTATACCTTAAAAGTTTTATACACTTGGAGGACATGAAGAATGTAATACACAACAAAAGCCAGTATTAATGTCCATATGTTAACTAAATTTAAACTGAATAAAAAATCCAGAATCCATAGTATATTGTAAATTTTCTAAATTTAGGAAAGTGTTGATGATCAGAGATAGACTTATTATCTGATATATAACAATGAAACATTTATGCATTTAAAATAAACAGATATAACCTAGGTTTTGAAATACAATGTGTAAAAGAGAGCATGTTAATTATTTGGTCTAGAATCCTACATAAGTTTTTATTTTATAAACTTATATAACATTTAAATAAGGCTCAGATAAACATTTAATTATTAAATATAGTTCTATTTACATATATTAAAGTGTGAGCTATGTTGTAATAACCTAAAAAGAGTTGCTCATTTAATGTTATGAAGTAATAATTTAAAAATTTTTAAAATAGGTATAAACTAAAATTTCTTTAAGATTTAGTTTCCCTAAGTAATTAAGCATAACACCAGGAATTATCCTGATAAAAGCAGATCAATATTTTAAGGAACCCTAATTACTTCAACACATAGAATCAGATTCTATGTCATAACAGTACATTAAAGTTTAAACTTAAGTGATACCTTAAATAACTTTAAACTGTGCCAATTATGTTTAATTTAATCCCATATTGAGATTTACCCTCCATAAACCCTTTGTAACTTACTTAGATATTCTATATTTCTTCATCCAACATTTCTTTCATTCTAATTTCCATATTAATGTGTATTTTCATACATATAACCTTTTACATCTATTTCCTGTTTGTTGACTCTTTCATTTTGAAACAGTCTTTATAAATTTTTTTAATCTTTCTAATTACTTCATCTAATTAGATTAAATATTTTATGCTATTTATAGTACTTTAATTGATATACAGTTGAAACCTTTGTATTCTTTGTATATATAGAATTACACCTGTTAGCATTTTAACTCTTAATAACCTGGCTTTTGGTGAAGACCCAGAAAAAAGCAATCTTATTATATTTGTTACCAATCTATAACAGCATTTTTAATAAATCCAAATGTATGTTACTTTACATAATTTATAAGAACACATTTAATAAACCCAAATATGCCACCTTAAAGAAACAAAGAAGTCAAGATTACTCAAATTTACTTAGCATTTGAAATTTTTAACATTTCAACTTTGCAAATTTATCAGATGTCTCATAACATTTATGGGGATTAATCCCATTTATGTTAAATCTAATTTACTCATCTTTAATTGTTAACATTAGGTTACCCATGAAATCAGGATATTAGACAAATATAAAGCCATCTTTCTCTGCTGAAGAAAAATACTCGAAGCAATGAATGTTACACTCTAAACATTTATAGAAATCAACATTCTATTGATTGACCACCTAGAAAAACATGTGAGCTAGTAATCTAAACACTTCTTTACTCTTATGTTTAAATGATTTAGATTGAACCTCTTTTTAAATGTTTAAGTCACGTGCACTAAAATCATTTGGATCCATTTTCCTTTTCCTTTTTTTTTTTTTAACTTTATGAGCACTCATCTATAAGTCAATTGGTACCATGCTGACCACATACATGTACACAAACACACAGGACAGGTATGCACAGAAAACACAGATTTTAAAGCCTTTCTTTGAAAACCTTTTGAATAAAGACAGCAGTAAAAATCACAATTAAAACCTCTAGTTAGATAAAACAGGACTGACTAAGAAATACATTTAGGTGCAGAAAATGATAGGTGAATTCACCAGTGAAATTGAGCTCAAAATCCCAAAAAAATGAAATGGCTGTGTTTGTCCTAGTAAAGCAGCATGTTGCGAGAAGCTTCTTCAGAAAAGAAAATTTAGACATCTGAACTTTCCATTTGATTCCTTGTGTCCATTTGAAGAGAAAACTGCAAGAATTAAGCGAAATACTTGGTCCTTCCAAGTGAGCTTTCTGAACCTGAATTCCTGCTGAAAAAAAGTAGAATAATGTAGCCCTCTTTAGCATCTCAAAAAGCTTGGAACACTTTCCAGACACCTTGTTTCCCCTCCCCCTTTCTGAAACTTAGAGACTGGCCACAGTGGTTTGGATTTAAAAGTGGCACTTTTTTCCTCTGGCCTGAAACTAGTTTGAACAGTCCCACATTGAGCAAGGGGTGGCCAAGGGAGATGCCCATGGAGAATAGGGAGGGTAACTCCAGCTCTGGCCACCACCTGGAAGAGGTTATCAGCAGGGTCAACACCAAACAGAGTAGAGGGAGAAGCCTTGGGGGAAGCGAGGGGTGGCTGCAGGCAGACTGGCAGCAGAGGAAAGAGGTGGGAGCGGAGAAAAGAAATGGCTTGAATGCAGGGACTCTGTTTCCATTTGCCGTTTGGTCAACGTAACACTGAGAAGATCCCTTAAGATGTTGGGATTGAAAGTGCCGTGAAGTGGCCATTTTGAGAAGGAGTTATCTAAAGGGCCAGTTTTGGTTATAAAAAAATGAGTTTAGAGGTTTGAAGTTGTCTATGAGACAACCAAGAGGGGAGTCCACCAGGATGGAAGGGCCAGACCCCATAGCGATATTTGCACTCCGAGTGCAGGAGGTTAGATGGGTTCATGAGCATCCTCAAGAAGTCAGCTTCCACGAAATAGTCACAAGAGCACTGTAAATGGATCATCATCTGTTTACACTTGTCTGCAAGGGGTCCTGAACCCCTCCTGGGTGCTGAACGCCCCAGCGCTGGGAACAGCCATGAGTGGGGATCCTGGATCCCCATAGAGAAAAATTCAGACCCGCTTCATACAGATGTCACCATGCAGAAAGCCCAGCCCCAGGTGGACTTCCCTGAAAACTGAGCCAGTGTTTGGATGGACAAGGGATGATCGGGAAAATGGAGGCTCAGCTCCAGGGAGGCACAGGAACTGTAGTCCAGGACAGCTCAACCCAAAAAGAGATGGGGAGCAGGCACGCTGGAGACACGATCTGAGTCATGGCACCAGTGTTGGACATGCTCATGCAACAGAGACCCCTGAGTGCAGAGACAAGAGATTTTATTAGGGAAGGTAGAAAGATGGCTACTCCTAGGACTGGCGAGAACAGCAATTTCTGGCCTGGAGTGAGCGAATTTATTAGCTCTCACAGCTCTCTCATGAAAACAAGGCTTGGGTGGGGGATTTGAAATTGCTGCTGTGCCACATTGGTTACCCGCGGGCTCAGGTGTAGTGAGGTAGCCAGTTTACCATGGGAAAGGAATTCCAGCAATCCTGTGGGGAAGTGAGGCATGCCTCTTAAATGGTTATGGCCATCATTATTGACAGTCATCTAACACATAGCTAGACTCATGTTCGTAAAATACTCAATTAAATAATTAATATTCCTTTGCTATAAAAATATTTGTATACATATACATATACACACACATATATATACACATATATATATACACACACATATATAGTGTCTATTTAAACTTCTAAAATAGCTTTTTCAAATGACCTAAATTATCTACATCATCCCTGAGGGCTCCGGTGTTCTAATGCATAGGATGTTTTTTGTTCGATACTTAATGTTTATTGCAGTTAGCATATTAGTTAATTATATTAGTTTATGATGCATTAGAGTTCTAGTTTATATGCCATGTGCACATTTCATAGTATGTTAGGACCTCTTGTAAAGATCAATAACTATAATATATTCCATTTTAGGTGGTTTTATATGAGATGTCTGTGCCATGGTGTTAAGATCTGCTAGACTATGGAAACAACCCAGATGTCCCTCACTGGATGAATGGATCCAAAAACTGTGGTACATTTATACCATGGAATTTTACACAGCAATTAGAAACAATGACATTGCAGCCTTTGAAGGTAAATGGATGGCTATGGAAGAAATTATGCTGAGTAAAATCAGCTTAACCCAGAGAACTAATGGTCGATTTTCTCCACTCATCTGTGGAGGTTGGGACTAGACCCTGGCCATTGAGAAAGTTGGTCTATTATCATGTGTTAAATCCAGATAAGATGTAATGTTATACAACATAATCGTTTTTGTAGAGATATTGTGGGAAGGGGAAGGGAGGGATAAAGGTGGGTAATTGGGGGTGCACTCCTGGGGGTAATTGTAATATCCAGAATGTATACACATTTTATATTACTTTGTTAAAAACTTGTATGGTTGTTCAAAAAATAAAAAACATTAAAGAAAAAGATTTACTGGTCTGCAATTAGGATATAAAATTTGCCTCTGGATACATGAACTACAACAGATAAGTCACTTCACCACTTGGAATCTCAGTTTTGCTATCTGCATTATTATTCTGAAATAATTCCATCTTAAATCCTAATTTTTAGTTTAAATTTTAAATTTAAATTTCATACTACCAACTATTCAATGCCATTTCTTTCTTTTGTGTAGACCAGAGAAATGCATTGACAATGCATTTCTTGACTATGTCAAGAGTATCCTGTGTGGTATCTTCATATAAAATATTAACTAGGCCTCATAGTCCTTCTATGGTTGTGGCCATGTCCCAGCCTCAATGATGAAATAGACTCTCTGGCAGTAGTATTCTTCCTCAAATGTTTACCAGATCTAGGATTTGAAAATAGGTCTGCATAACTTTTAAATCCTTATTTCTTCTACTAAAACACTGTTTTATTAATCACATCTATGATTTATTTGCATCTGAACATGTTATTTTTATTTTTATGTAATCCTTAATTGTATCATTGCTTCTATTAAAAAAAAAAAAAGTTACTAAAGCTACATGACCACATACTGCACAACACCACGCCAGGCAAATGTTCAGAATGAAAAACAGAAAAAACTTATTCAAAGCATCCTGGGCGATACGTCAACAGCAATGCAAACAGAAAGTCGTGCTGTGCATAGTAATAAAAACGTTCCCTTCTCTAACTGGCAATCCACGTCGAGAATGGCCTGTGGAAATATGTGACAAAATTTTGAAATACTAATCCATGTACTCCCTTTCTTCCATGTATTCTTTTAGTCTGCCTTCAAGCACTTAGAAGCATCCACATAGCATAAGAAAGATTGTGAGGCAAACAGAGAAACTAATGATATTCAGTGTTTTGACATATAAACTAAGCTCTTTAGAATCAGCAGGGAAAGTCTCATAGGCAGTGAAATGTAAGGACTATGGGAGGATCTCTGTTAACTGTCCTTTCCCTGCAGAAAACCAATCCAGCAGGAACTTGTTACCTTTTTCCCTTAAAATTAGAATGCAAGGAGGGAGATTGGTGCTTAAAGAAAGGAGGGAGCTAGAGAAAGGAATCCTTTAAATTTGTGTGTGAATCCTAGGCTCACCCTCAAGAGGTCCATGCATAAAATCAACCAGAATCAAAACAGCAAAAGCTTTGGGAAGAGGCTGTGGTATGGAATACCACCCAGGCTTTAAGGTAGTCTCTTGGTAATACACAGGCAGAACACACTGCAAAGTCTTTGTAATGTAAATTGACATTAGAACTGTATCCCACAGGAGAGGAATAAGATGTTCATTCTGAACCTAATGAATATTCCAGTTCAAATATTCTGATTCATAAAGATAATCTTAGCAAATATAAGAAAGTAGACATTATCCCGTGTGTCCTTTCAGATCACAACGCTATGACCCTAGCAATCAACAGCAATAATCATAACAGAAAACACACATATTTTTGGAGATTGAATAATACCCTATTAAATGAAGAATGGATCCAAGAAGACATGAAAGAAGCAATCCACAAATTCTTGGAAGAGAACAAAAATGAAGACACAACATATCGAAACCTCTGGGACAGCATGAAAGCTTTCCTAAGAGGAAAATTCATAGCATTGAGTGCCCACATTAAAAATGAAGAGAGATCCCCAATAAATAAGCTTATACTTCATCTCAAAGCCCTCCAAAAGGAAGAACAATCTAACCCCAAAGACAACAGAAGGAAGGAAATAATCAAGATCAGAGCCGAAATCAATGAAATTGAAAACAAAAAAACAATAAAAAGAATTGATGAAACAAAAAGCTGGTACTTTGAAAAAATAAACAAGATAGATAGGCCCCTAGCAAATCTAACCAAAAGAAGGAGAGAAATGAGGCAAATCAATAAAATCTCCAATGAAAAGGGAATGATCACCACCAACCCCATAGAAATCCAACAAATTATAAGATCTTATTTTGAAAACCTATACACCTCCAAATTTGATAACTTGGAAGAAATGGATAAATTTCTAGACACTTACAGCATCCCTAAATTAAATCAGGAGGATATTGAAGTCCTAAATGGCCCAATCACAGACACTGAAATCCAGATTGCAATTAAAAGTCTACCAAAGAAGAAAAGCCCAGGACCAGACGGCTTCTTCGCTGATTTTTACCACACCTTTGAGAAGGAATTAACACCTCTCCTTACTAAGTTATTCCAAGAAATTGAAAAGGAGGGAATGCTCCCATCCACTTTTTATGAAGCAACCATAACTCTGATACCAAAACCGGACAAGGATATATCAAGAAAAGAAAACTACAGACCAATATCCCTTATGAATGTGAATGCAAAAATCCTCAACAAAGTACTAGCAAACCGTATTCAAAAAATTATTAAGGAAATAATCCATCATGACCAAGTGGGCTTTATCCCTGGAATGCAGGGCTGGTTCAACATACGCAAAACAATTAACGTAATCCACCACTTAAACAGAATCAAGGACAAAAACCATATGATCATCTCATTGGATGCAGAAAAGGCCTT
>PVKS010050742.1:0-11412 GCA_004027875.1 Aplodontia rufa
CCTTCCAGGAAATGCCTCCAGTGAGCCACCTTCTCTAGGGACACCCCACCTGGCCACAGTTACTTGCAGTCAGTCCATTCACATTAGTATGGACTGATTTGGCTGCATAATCTAATTATTGCACCTCTGAATAGTCCTGCTTTAACATAGGAGCTTTTGGAGGATGCCCCATATCCAAACTGAACAGACCATCTTAACAACGAATATTTAACACAAAATATATTTTCCCTAAATGATTACTATTATCATTTATTATTACAAAAACAGAAATGCTAATTTTATTCTTAAAAATCAATAAAGAAGTTAAAACACAGAGAAACCACATTTCCCTATGCTTTTTAGCTGATTATTGATAGAATCCTCAAAATCTACCCATTAAACCGTATATTTCCATTTTACTATACAATTACAGATACTTTTTAGTATTGTGCCAAATTTTCCATCACAAGCATGCAGAGCATAGTACATCATATCGAAGGATGCAATATAAACACAGAAACGGAAAAGTGTTATTTTTAGAAATAAATTGTATTTGCTTTTATTAAACAAACAAAACCTCATCTGCTTGGAGACCACTCTCATGTAAATTTTTTTCTTTAGAGCAGAAGAGGGATGCTGGATACAAGTTGTCAGGTAGTAGCCAAGAAGGGGTACATGGGGTGATGAAATGAAGCCAGCTTCATCCTCTGTATCCTGGGTGTTATCTGGGGCAGGAAGCAAACTGGGACAAACTTGCTTAGGGGTGGACTGGGTCCTTGTCTCAATCTTAAAAGTGATGATTTGTTTCATTCCTTCAATTTATCTTCTGTAAATGTATTGCTTCACATGGTTCTCATAAATTGTGATGGACATGGACAGTTTAAGAAATATATTGTGAGGATTGAGTGCTAAGGAAATTATGAACCAAACCAGAATGTATCCTAAAAATATTATCCAGCAACAATAATTAACGTTTTGGTCTCAGAATACCTTATACTCCAAGACCTCAAAGACGTTGTTGTTGTTATGGAGACTGTATCTGTCAATTTTTCTTCATAATTTTAGAAATGAGAATACCCAGGTATGCATTCCCATAGTATCCACAGCAATGACATCATCAGCTCTAGAAAATTCCACTGCAAAAAATTTTTACTGGTTCTTCTTAGTTATACATGACCATAGAATATGTTGTAATTACAAAAACATGAATACAATTTGTTCTAATTTGGTCCCCCCTGTTTCCCATTCTCATCCCTTTCTCCATTGCCCTGTTTCCTTCCCTCTACTGGTTTTTGTGCTATTTACTATTTACTTATATATTTTTAATTGGTGTCTTGCGGATGTACATGATAATGAGATTCACTGTTGTATATTTATATATGTACATAGCAAAGTTTGGTCAGATTTATTCCGCTGAATCTCCCCATCCCATCCATTCTCCCTTCCTTCCATTCCCCTTTGTCTACTCCTCTGACCTTTCTTCTGTTCTTCCTTAATCACCACCCCCGACTTATTTTCAATTAACTTCCTCATATCAGAGAAAACATTTAATCTTTGACTTTTTGGCACTGCTTCATTTCACTTGGCACGATAGTCTCCAGTCCATCCATTTACCCATAAATGTCAAAAGTCCTTCTGCTTTATGGCTGAGTAATATTATATTGTGTATATTTACCACATTTTCTTTATCCATTCTTCTGTTGAAGGGCGTCTAGGTTGGCTCCATAGTTTAACTTGTGAATTGTGCTACTATAAACATGGATAGGGCTGCATCAGTGTAGTACGCTGATTTTAAATCCTTTGGATATATACCAAAGAGTGGGTGTGCTGGGTCTTATGATGGTTCCATTTGTAGGTTTTTGAGAACTCTCCCTCATACTGTCCAGAGTGATTGTACTAATTTGCAGTCCTTACCAGAAATGTATGAAGATATCCTTTTCCCCACATCCTCGCCAACATTTACTGTTGTCTGTAGTGTTAATAATTGCCTTTCTGACTGGGCAGTGAGATGAAATCTCAGTGTAGTTTTCATGTGTATTTCTCTCACTACTAGAGATGTTGAATAGTTTTCACATATTTGAAAAAAATTGTTAAAGAGGGAGAATGAAAAAGGCAAAAAAAAATGTAAGTATTCTTATAGAAATGGTATTGACACCACAGATCCCTTCCTGAAGGGTCTCACGGATCCCTGAAGAATTTCTGCCTCACACTGTAAGAACTACTACTGTAAAGTATCTCTTTTCCTCAACCTTTGCCTTGCAAAACTATCTTTGGCCTGTGGGCTTGTTTAGCTACAGAGACTTTTAAGATAAAAAGCCAAAGTATTCAAAAGTGCACACTGTGAATTTTCTTCTTCCAAACTCACTGACTGCCTCATTTAGCAGTTGTAGTAACAGCTGGTTTGAAGACTTGATAAGAGCCAGTGAAGAGGTTTAAAGGACCCTGTGTGCAGAATGCGTGTCTCAAAGTTAACAGTTTCAACTGAACTCAGGTTTATCTCTGCCTATAGAAGCAGCCCAGGACAAATAATTCCTGTGATATTCTCTTACCTCTTTATTTATAGATAGACTATCTGTCGATGAAAAGGAGAAGAGGAATTGAATGGGAAAAGATCACATACTAAGCACCAGTATAGTAAAGACTTTTATTGTGAATTTTTCCATCTTTTTTATTTGGTTAATCAAAATATTAATATATCTTCTTTATAAAATGCTAAAACAAAACCTAAGTAAAATGTATAAAAAGAGAACAAAAGAAAAACTTTTCCTACAGTCCTCTCTCAAATAATATTTCTTGGTGATAACTGACCATTTTGATCTTTTCTAACAACCTATTTGTTGTTAATTATAAACAGAGATAAAGGACTAGAAAAAGATTTTGTTTTGCTTTTAACATAAACCCTGGATCTCAGAGACAGTTTCTAGAGCCAAATTCACATCTTTTCATTATTTTCTCGGAAAATAAGTCATGTCACTGCATGGATGAAGGTTGGTTTAGTTAATCATTCACTGAGAGCTATTCATGTGGTTCACACAGTTTCGATTTTATAATCTACATTGCCACACACAGAATATCCTTTGTGCCTAAATCCTTGTTAAAGTCCCAAGCATAGAACTGCTGGGTCAAGGATGCCCTCATTTAAACATCTGGTAGGCGTTGCCCTGTGGGTGCATTTCAGGTTACACCATTCTTAGTAGTTTATGAGGAGCTCCATGTCCCTTCATGCTGACACTGTATCTGAGCTGCTTTTGAAAATGTTCCAGTCTGAAAGGAAACTTACGGTATTTTGTTTTCTTTTGCATTTTTCAGATTGTGATTTTGAACATCTTCTCTTATTTTTATTGGTCATTTCTTTTTTCAGAGGAGCATCTGTTTGTACCCTTTGCCTGTTTGACAGGGTTGTTTGTCTTTCCAACAGATTTACATGACCTCTTCATATTAGAAATATTAACACTTAATTCTTCAAATATTTCCCTCTACTCTACTGCTATCTTCTAACCTTGGTTAAGCTTTTCTTTCATTGAACATCAGATTTCAATTTTTACATAGTTTCACTTGCCAATTTTTTCAGTATGGTTGCTGAGTTTTCAATTTTCCCTCTCCCCTATACTATCTCCAAGAGTGTAAAACTACTTCTTCCTAAAGCTTTTATGAATTTATTTTTTTACAGTTATATCTTTCTCTCATTTTATACATTTATGGCTATTTATTTTGAACAGTATAATGTACATATTTATTTTTCCCAAATGGATAGCTGTTTATCATAACATAATTTGGTAAGACTTTTACCCTGAACCTACTTACTTGAACTATTACCTTAAACAAAGGGATGCTATACAATTTCAGAGTTAAAAGTGTTTCTAGTATCAGACTTCCTGAATTTGAATCTTGGATCTGCCACTTAAACATGCAAAGTTCAATTTATTTAACCTCTTTCCTGTCCCACTGATTTCTGTGCTATATAATGGGGTACATGATACTATTTAGTATATTACACTATATGAGGATTAAAAACGGTAATACATAGTCAACACTTAAAAATGATATCAGGCACTTTAAGAGCATTCAATACAGCCATTAAATTTTTACAATTCTGTGAATATCAGAGATCTGTGTCTGGATTATCTCTAACAGCACTGTCAAATTCTGTGCTGTTTACTAATGTAATTATTAGCCACATTGAGCACTTAAAACATAACTAGAGTGACTGAAGAATTAAAATTTTAATTAATTTCAATTTAAAGTTAAGTGGCCACATGTAGCTAGTAGATACCATATTGGACAGTGACGATATTATGTTTTGCATAGAGTTCTTCCTCTAACTGGGCTTTACTATCTCAAAAAAAGTTTTAACCTCTCACTTAGGCATTATGATCAAGTCAAGATTTTGAGTTTTATCAAATGATTTTCCTAAGTACATTCTTTTCTTTAATCTGTTCAAGTCATGAAGTATAATTCTAGTTCCTAGTTAGAATCAACTTATTCTTGAAATAAACCTTATTGGTTCTTAGACAATGTGGTTAACTTTGACTTGCCAACTTTATACAGAGCTCCTCTATAGTCACAAGGGAAATTCTTTTAATTATTTTATTGTACAGTGACTGTGATAACTGGGGTTTTGGAGGCTTGGCATACTGAGTGGGGATACTTTATATTTCAAACTTGGAAATAGTTTAGATGTTGGAGTTAGCTGTTCCAGAGGGTTTTGAGGATCTGATACTTAACCACCTGGGCTTGATACCTTTGAGGAAGGTGAGGTGGGGGAGTAGATCTTTGTCTACCTTACCTATTTCTTCCTTGGAGGTGGTCTACTAAAATTTTCTATCTATTAAGACAAATTTGAACTCACTGGTACACTGAAGAAAATCTGTCTTTAGGTAACATCTCCTTTCAATGATCCTTTTGATGTTTAAGTACTTCAAATAATGAGCTTGAAACTTAGGGGAGTGAAAGTTATTTTTCCTACTACCTTCCAAATTGTGCAGCTGGGGCCCTATAAATTGGCTGATCAAAGCCAGATGAACAAGAGAAATACTGAAGTTTATTAGCCTGCACACTGGGTTTAGTAACTGAATGGGCAGGGTAGAACTTGAGCTCATATAACATCTGAGCAAAGGCACAATTAATTTTTAGACAAGTGACAAGATGAGTTAGACAAGTGACAAGACAGGCTTTGAGTTTCTAGGGTGGCAAATTGTGGGAAGACAACTATGTGGAAAACTTAGGATGGGTAAGGAGTCATTAATAACATATATAGATTCCTCTGGTGCCATTTACAAAAGGCTAACAAGGGTTTAGAGTTGTTTCATGTGATTAACTTTTGTCCTTCCTAATAGAGAATGGAGCCACTTTTTAACTTAATGTCCTGTTTTTAACATATAGGATCAGGTCAGGGAAATTTTCTTGAATCTGTTTCTCCTCAGTTGCCTCTACCTCAAAATAACGCTAAGGTCAAAGGGGCATATTTCAGGGGGGCACATTGTTCTACCCCACGAGACCTATGTGAAAATTCATCTTTAAGCATGTTTATCCCATCTTTTTTACCAGAGTAAAATTGAAACCTAAAATAATGATTGGTTAAATATCATATTCCATTAAAATTATGCTGTAGAAGAACTATTTAATTCTCATACACCTACTAGATTATACAAATATTAACATTAGTTTCTTTGGACATTTGCATTAGGGAGAATTCATTTTCTTTTTATCTCTATTTTATAATTTTTATAAATACTTTTAAAAATAAAAAATAAAAAAAATCAGAAATAAAAAATCAGAAAAGGTTTGGTTAAGATTTATCAGTTAAGTAAAACAAAATATATCTTCTGGGTGCTTCCTATGTCTAACCACTAATCAGGAAATAAAGTGAATAAGTTCACATCACTCATTTAGCTCACAATATAAGAGGGAAACAACCAAGATGTGAAATATAAAGAAAACAGGATGGGAAAAGGAAAACAGGGATTGAGTTGGGGCATATTTTGTCTAGCCCACATGTTCCATTCCCTTTCTACATCTTCCTAATAGGTGTTGTAAATGACTTGAGGTTGTCCCTTAGAATAGGGTGTCCTGATTAAATCGAGGCCATCAGTCAAATTGAAATTTCAAAGAAACGCTAAGTCATTTTTAGCACAATTGTGGACTGTGCATAGGCCTATGCCATAATTATGCTAAAAATGGCTTATACATATGTCATTTTTATATATATAGCTTATCTAAAATTCATGTTTGACCAGGCTAAGTCTGGAATCCTTACCTTAGGAATAAATTAGACTATGTTTGTAGAAGGCAGCATTTCACCAGTTTCTTCTTCAGAGCACTTGTTTTATAAAATTCAGCAAAAATAGGCTTGTGGTCATAAAGTTGAAGAGGCTTAGCACCCCATAGCTCAAAGCGATAACTCTTCAGAGCAATAGTCACCACTTTCAACATTGGAAATGATGCTGGCTGTTAACACCTCTGTGGCCATTCGAGGAATGGAGTAGAAATCCAGACACTGCGAGTCACACCTCTGAGTGTGCACAGTGTGCCAGATGCCACACTGCAGGCTTTACATACATTATCCCATGTTTGTGAGATATCCATGGGGATCACACAAAAGGAAAACATAACTCAGAGATGTTAAAACACTTGTCCAAGTTCACACAGCAGTAAAAGGACAGAGTCTGAGTCAATTGCCTATTCATTTACTTAGTAAACATTGGTTGTATGCATCAGCCCATCAGAGGTTCCAAGGAATCATAAAGAAACATTGCAGCCTTGCTTAAATGACCATTTCCTAAAAGTAACATAGGAAATACTGACAGAGTGTATTATATGGTATATTCACACAATAAACATGTTTGTATACAATATGGTATTACAATTATTTTTATATTGTGTATAATATCATTGGTATCTTTCATCTGAAAAATATCCACTTTAGGACAAAACTCTTAGTTTTAGTAGTCTAATAAAAATAATTACCATCCCATAAAATAATTTAGGTTATCATCTATACAGTTATAATTTTATTGTGTAGAACTGGTCTATATTTCCTAGAAGCACCATAGGAAATGCTAGCAGTGTGTTTTATAATATATATGAAATGTATATTATATTGTTAGATATTAATATAATTACATTGTGTATATATATATATATATATATATATATATATATATATAATGGTTCTGTTTCTCTGTAAAACCTTAACTAATACAGCAAGATTAGCATACAAATTTTATTAGTTGAATTAAGCCTACTAATCAAAATTGGGCCATGGTTCTTTAGTTCCTCATTTGAAACAGTTGGGGTCTTTTTTAAAGCTTGTACAACCCAGAGATTCTGATTAACTTTTCTGAGAAAAAAATCAAAATTGCCAAGAGATTCTAATGCACTTATTAAATTCCCATGTCTATTAAATTTATTCATTTACTTTTTAGAAATTCAATTTCCACTTTTGGAAATATTTACTGTGTACCTAAAATATGTCAGGTAAAGTTCTACATCTCTGGACTCGGGTTGTTTCAAATGTTGGACAAAACAGGCAACACTCCCTGCCTTTGAGAAGTTTAAATGCTAGTTCACCCCTACCATATACCAGGCCCTACACTAAATGCTATGTAGATAAATTCACTTGAAACATGGTCCCTGCCCTGTCACCCCCAAGGAAGAACCTACATTAATAAAAATCAGGGCTTTACAGCTAATGAAACTGCCTTGCTTAAGTTAAAATGTCTAGTAGTTAAAATCAGGACTCTAGACTCTCTTGCACACCCTTCCACCCTCTTGCTAACCATGTTTGGAAAATGGTGAGTACTTCTGTTAAACCACGTGGCATTAGTGTAAGCTCTTGAGAAAAAAGAAGTTGATTGGGAAACCTCATTGTAGTTCAATATTTGGAAAATCAAGCATTTGAGGATCACACAGAGTGGGCCAGGTGGAGCACACCTAGAGAAGATGGGAAACTTAGCAGTACATGATTGGAAGAGATGTACACTTGACACCAGTAGTTGAAGTTGGTCCTGAGGTGTTCCAAGAATTGCCCATCACCCTTTTTATTAGGTCAACCTCAGATTAGGAGACACTAAGATGTAGGGACCTGGATGACCTTGACATGGAGATAACTTTTTTTCACCACTATCAGAAGGAACTTGAGTGAGAGGCTACCAAGTCTCACACTGTTTAGTGTGTTTGTCTGCTTTCCATCACTATAATGAAACACCTGAGATAATTAACTTATAAAGAAAAAAAAAGATTACTTTGACTTATAGTTTTGGAAATTTCTCTCCTTGATAGATTATCCCAGTTGCTTTGGGCCTGCGGTGAGGCCCATCAGTGAAGGAACATATGCTAGAAAAAGACTGCTTGTTACACCATGAACCCAGGAGTAAAATAGTAAAGACACTAGGATCCCACAATCTTCCTCAAGGACATGCCCCCAATGACCTCAGGGTGTCCTGCAGGCCCTACCTCCCAAGCAAGACCCTGGAAACTAAGCCTTTAAAACATGGGCTTTGGGGGATATATTCAAACCATAGTACTTAGTATGGATAAACTGTCCTTGTCTGTGTGCAGTCTGTAAGAAATGACATTTAGGAATGTTTTTCCATCCCTGGCCTCCAGAAAAGCAAGTGCCTTCTTGTTGGTGCCCTCAGCAGCTGTAAGATGAATGTGCTGGATCAGATTTCTTTGGTTGTTTCAGACGTTCAGTTTCTGTAAGTCAATTTTTTACTGTATGCATCAAGAAGCACAATATTTAAGGCCCACCGCTGACAGTGTTTAAAGGTTAAAGGATGCAGAATTAACCCGATCCTCTTGGCTAGAGTCAGTACCATCCTTTGTGTCTTCCATAGAGGAAGGCCAGCACTTCTCTCAGGGGCCAGTTCCTTATTTATGATCTGAGTGCCCATCAGCACCCTTGGAAACCACCGGTTCAGAAACAGGAGACATTTATTTATTGCGTATTTTCTTGCAGAATGTGTGTTGGGTGGAATTACCATGTAACTTCATAAATCTTGATACTGTGGATTAATAGAGATAATCATTGTTTTGTCAGAAAAACATTTTCAAAACCTATGGTAAAATTCTGTGGATCTCATAGAAGTCATGATTTCTAATTGTGCTTAAACACATTGGTCATGATTTAGGAATTCCTACCTGAGTTAGTTGCCAACCTGATTCTTATGTACACCATCACAAACAGACGTTAGGAAATGTTACCTATATAAATAAATATCATTCCTGGGACCCAAAAGAACACTTTCTCTTGTTCTTATATGATAGGACTTTATTTTTGGTTTGCATAGGAAAAAGAAATCTGCATTCAGGTGGTAGGAATAATGAGGACTCTCATTAAGAAAGTCATTTCACAATCTATTAAAGTGTTCCACCATGAATTTATACCCTATTGCCAAAAATGTTATCATTTCTATGCTTCATTTCTTCCTTCAATCACATATCGCCCACTTTGCAGTTCTTCTAATTGTTAAAAGCCATTTACGAATCTACCTTCTTTGTATGGGTGACAAGCACTGAGTTTCTTGCTCTGTTCATACACATCTGGGCACATTTGTGAACCCTTTAAGATGATACTTGATCATTGACAAATGCACAGTATGTTTTATTTAAAATCGTTAGGATGCAATCTTGTTTCTTTTTAAGAAACAAATGAGTAAAGTGTAATTTCTGCTACTTGGTTACTGTGTGACTTCTTATAATTATACTCAGTTGTGTTGAGTACAGTGATACTGAGAGTTTGTTCAAGGCATTTCTGGCATCAAAGACATTCTTAAGGTCCTGTTTGTTCCATTCTTTAGTATGTCAACGTTCCTGAATTTCATTTAGCCTAAGACATTTTTTCCACTTGCTTCAAATCTGGGTTTTGCCACCGGTCTACTCAGATATCCTTTGTTGTGAATGTGCAATGAAGCATTCCCAGGTCACCAAGAAAGAAGTTTAACCTTGGAGAATGCTGTGAAGGGCGATTCCGGAGGAGAAAAGAGGGGCATGGATCTTCCCAGGTTTAAGATGAGAAAGAGGGGTGTCCTCTTAAATGCATAAGCTCTTCTACCAATGCTCTGGAAATTATTCGCCCTCGCACTGATTTAACCTCACAGTGGTGCATGTCCTTCAATGACTTACCAGATGACAACTGCATATTTCTTAAATTTCTCTCTTACTTTTGCTCCATGGACTTGCCTTGCTTTGTGACTGTTGCTCAGGAGTCTTTAAATGCAAACGAGGGAAACCCCAGGTTATAAAGCATCTGCTTTTGCAGACAGGTTTTCAATCCTGCTACCTTAGCAACATTTGCCCTTGGATCACAGGCAGCCACCTTGACAGCCTGCATAATGTAACTGGTGAGGAGGGGCCAATGAATAAAAAGAAAACTGGGGCGATCCTAGGTTCATCATCGGTTAGCAACTTGGGATCCTTCTAAAATATCCCTATAATAAAAATTGAAAATCTCATTTCCAGAAGTAAAAGAACTTGGGGAGAAATAAACAGGCAGGTTCAAAGAGAAGAAAAAGATATCAGAACTAGCCGGACCTAAGAGAGCAGAGATGCAGAGATTTTCCAAAAATATCCTTCCCACCGGCTGTGCTGCAGACTTGTCACTGTAGCTGAGGGAGAGGCAAAGCCGTCTGCTGCAGTGTTTCCCTGGAAACCCCCAGCAACGCCCCCCCCCCCCCCCCCCCCCCGCCAGCTCCTGGGCGGCCACCACCCTCCAGCCCAGCCCAGCCAAGGAGCCTGCCCTTGATGTCACTGCTGGAGCTGGGAGGGGATCCCAGGGCCTGCGTCCTTCTTCCCTAGGGTGGAGCCAATCATCCCCCGACCTAGGTGCTGGAAACTGGGACTTTAAACCAGAAAGAATTACAAAAGCAATTCAACACAGGCCACAAAGCCCAATTCAACACAGGCCACAAAGCCCAGTTTCTAACACATTGTAAAATCGTTATAAAAATAAATAAATAAAACACAAAGATGAGAATTATCTGTAAAAGAGTGCTTGCCTGGTGGCAGCACGTCAGTCAGTCCTCTGATGGAGTTTTAACCTACACTCTATGGATGTCTAAGAAAAGAAATGTGTATTTTTAGCCACTTTAAAAAATCAAGGTACTGAATATTTCTTATCTATATATTATGGTTGTATTGTGGCTTCTGCAGAAAATTGTGATAGAAATCTAAAATGATTCTAGTGACATGGAGACCTACAGCAATGCAATTTTTAGCTGGCATGTGTTTTGTCCGCCCTGATGGAAAGTGAAATAAAGATTTACCTTCCTTGCTGCACAGTGGAGCAATGGGGACTGCTTCCTTTTCCCTGTAAAAGATACATTTCTGAGTAGGACTGAAAATAGGATCTGCAGGGCTGCCTTTGGAAGATAGCCTCTTAATGTGATTTAACTCACATGTTCAGGATCTGAGCAATAAATAAATGATAAAATA
>PVKS010050743.1:0-11332 GCA_004027875.1 Aplodontia rufa
TGTGTGTGTGAGGTCACCTGGCTGTCCTGGTGTGGGCTGTGATGCTGTGTGTGTGAGGTCACCTGGCTGTCCTGGTGTGGGCTGTGATGATGTGTGTGTGTGGTCACTTGGCTGTCCTGGTGTGGGCTGTGATGATGTGTGTGTGGTCACTTGGCTGTCCTGGTGTGGGCTGTGATGATGTGTGTGTGGTCACTTGGCTGTCCTGGTGTGGGCTGTGATGATGTGTGTGTGGTCACTTGGCTGTCCTGGTGTGGGCTGTGATGATGTGTGTGTGACTACCTGGCTGACTTGGAGTGTGCTTGACCCCAGCTGAGGGTCTGTGTCCTTTTCCTGTCATCTTTTGTGCAACAGCCATCTTTTCCTGTTGTTTTGAAGTTGTTTTACCTTTTGGCAGTCTTGGTTTCTTCTCCTAGTCCTCTCTTGGCCTTGGGTCCTGTGAGTGGATGGTCAGTGGTTATGTAGTGGTTCATAAACACCAGGGCATGTTTTTAACTAAATTCATCATTATTTGCTTAGTAAATTAATCTTTGAAGCAATGCTATATTCACAAGACTAGACCTAATCAAATAGAAAGGCCTCAGTAAATGTTTTCATAAATCTGGAAACATTAACCCCAGGTAAGCAATCAGGAACTCTAGGTCCTGGCTATGGGTCAAGTTTCTGCCACGTCCACACCAGAGACTGGAGAGCACATACATGGTTTAAAATAAATATATATGAAAAATGTGGAAAGGACCAAATTTTCCTCACGGAAAAAAAGTTCATTTTAGATGTTCTCTCTCTGATCCCGGGGGAAATTTTTCAGTCAGATCTGGTGCGATGACCTTGTTTGACGAAGGACACAGCGTAACAGTGCTGCTCGCACCCACACACGTGTTTGAAAGGCCTCTTTTGGCAGTGTCCAGGCCATCTGATAGGACAATGATAGATAGCTGCAAGGATGTGACATCCCTCTCCACCCAAATTCACTTTGACTTGGGACCACCAGGAACCAGAGGAAAGGGGAGTGTCCCACCCGTGATGATTGTCAGAGGACAAAGCCTGCAGCCACTGTCACCAGCCAGTAGGGCTCTGCCTTCAAGAGCAGGAGACTCAGTCTCCACCCATCCAGATGGCAGGAGAACGAGATGACCTTGCCTGTACTTCCAGGTGCCCATTGCAGAGCGAGCCGTCCCTCCCTGGAGCAGCCTTCCCAGGTGCGGGCCGAAGTCCTCCGCTGTGGTGGCTCCTGGCATGGTGCAGGCACTCTCCTCGGGCTCCTATGAAAGCGGCAGGGCTGTCCTTACCACCCGGCAAAGCACATTTCTCCAGTCTCCTGGTGACACCAGGCCCCCACCCCAGAGCACCCAGTGGACAGCTGTTGGACTTGATCTCAGACAGTGGAGCCCGGGCCCAGGCTTGTCCTGGGCGCAGTGGGGCACTCAACAGACCCATGCTTCTGAGGAACACACGAATGTGGCCACAACCAAGGAGCCCAAGCGCAGGGCAGCATGCCACCCCTGCCGTGTGCTCAGGAAGGACAGCAGAATGTGCCCAGGTGGTGTTGTGGTGTGAGACCCCCACACGTGGAGCAGGGCCTCCTGCTCACACTTAGCTGCCCGCTGGCCTGCAAGAGCCAGCCCAGCAGCTTAATTATCCTGGAAAACCAAGTAATTATTAAGGTCCGGTTCAAGGTCACAGCCTCCTAATCACAGGATAATTACCCTTGCTATTAAATCACATCGTTTAGATGGAATATAAATGCTACATGGGAATAAACACCTGATCTCAGGCAGGTTGGTGTAATCTCTACTAAGTGTCCGTCAGCACGTCACGCACGCGAGGTGGCTCCATGGTCAGCTTTACCGTGCCAGTGGCTCACTCGGCTGCCCGTCATAAACAGAAGCCACACAACAGCCGGGCTTGGGAAGAGTCCTCTCATCCACTTGCTTTGTCCTCCGCTCACCAAGTGGGATACTAGGTCTCCTCCCCCAGACTCAGCTCAAGGTCCAGAAGGACTGAGAAAGAGAAGCAAGGAAAGCGACAGGAAGAGAAAGCAACAGAGCCCAACTGTCACAGCTGTGCAGTCAGCATGGTGCAGACGCTGGGGCTCGTGGACACCAGGGAGCAGCTTCAGGAGCCCAGGCTGCCATGGCCCCTCTGCCCCCAAGCCTTTGAACAGAGCTCAGCTCCTGGTCGCCTCCCACGAGCAGGCTGGAGCTTTCCCTGTGGATTCCTTCTTCGCTAAGTCAGGACAAGCTGAACACAGCACAGGGACTGCCCAAGGTGGACCTCCGTGCTCACTGGACGTGGTCCGGAGCTCGAGGCAGGTGTGCGTGCAGCCAGCACCTCTCTCTTCCCACCCAGTGGACAGCTGCTGGCCCGTGCTCAGGATGATGGGGCCTGGGCACAGCGGGGCACTCAACAGGCTGTGCCTCTGAGGAAAGCAGGACCGTGGGACAACTGAGGAGCCTGAGCTCAGGGCAGTGGGCCGCCAGCTGTGCTCAGGGAGAAGGGCAGCAAGGCCAAGAAGTTGACATCCACGCAGCTTTCCCCCAGCCGCCACGTGAGGTCCTGAAGGACCCTTCACAAGACAGAGACAGCGACCTCTCTCTGGGGCACTTCTTCCTATTCCCCATCACCTTCCCAAGAGCTCTATCCTCATCCCTGTAAGCTGTGAATACCAGTAGGCCCCTTCCACCTGCCAGGCCCCGAGACCCTGGTTTGTTGACTCTTCTGTGACTCCACAGGCATTCCCGTCCAGGTGAGAGCCACGCTCAGCCCGAGCTGAGGGCACAGGAGTAGCTGCAGTGTGTTCAACATAGCGAGGGAGAAGGAGAAAGACGGGATGCAGAGGATGGGGACCAGGAGATAGCTGGGCAGGGCGAGCCACCAGCCCTCTGTGTCCTGCCGGGCCACCAGCCCAAGCGCTGCCCCTGCCTCTCGCCCTGGTAGTGGGTGCCTGACTCCTGACTTTCCTCCTGCTTCTCGTCCCTGCTGCGGGGAATTCAGTCCACCAGACCTAGCGAGGGACCCAGGAGGCCAAGAGCCCGCCAGGCCCTGCAGGCAGCTCTCTCACACCTGTCCCTCATCCTGTCTTCCCTTTAAAAAAAAGAGAGAGAGGGAGAGTGAGAAAGAGAGAATCAATTTTATTTAGTTTTTCATGTGGCTTTTGTTGCTCTGACACTTCGTTGTGTACGTGGTGCTGGGGTTTGTACCTGTGTCCTCATGCATGCCAGGCAAGTGCCATAACCGCTGAGCCACCGCTCCAGCCCCCCTGCCTTCCCTTTTAGCCAGTCTCCCCCTGAACTCAAGATCTAGCAGGTTACATGCTAACCTGGCCCTTTGCCACCTGCGGTTCAGCGCCAGCACCCACCACACGCACTGCCCCCCAGGAGCTAACCTCAGCCTCCTGTCCAGGCTCTTCCGTTCTTCCCTATCAGTTCCGCAGCCTTCCTGACAAGCCTCCCTCCTCAGTCCCACCCTTACACCCTCTGACATCACACTTCACTCCACACACGGGAAGAGCAGGCCGGTGCCCCGCAGGCACGACTCAGTCACTGAACTCTGCCACTCCAGCACCCTGAAGGCCTCCTCCTAAGACAAGGGTTCAGACGCAGTGGCTGACCCCCCTGGCCACAGCTGCACAGGGGTCCTCAGGCTGCTGCTCCACGCTGACCCTGCAGGACACTGCTCCTGGTGGGGGTCGTTAAGCCTTCTGTACAGTCCAGTCCCACCTCCTGTTAGCTCCACGCACGTGGTGTTAAGTCTTCACCTGTGCCGTTACATGGTGTTTTCATTTCCATTGATCTTATTTTGTCTCGTTTCCTCCTGGGAAGGGCTGGCTGCTTGATGGAAAGGCCTGCATTCAAGCTCCTTCCCGAATGTTCTTATTGCTGAGCGCAGAGTAGGCATGAGAGAGTTGTAGTTGCTAGCACTGTGCTGGTGCTCAAGTGGGGAGAAGGGGTTCTGGCACCACCAGGCCTCAGCTCTCCAGCAAGTCAGCACCTTGACCAGCGCTCTGCAGAGGAGGCAGGAGCGAGGCTCCACATGGCAGCCTGAGCAGCACAGACTCATGGAATCCCGGGGAGCTGACAGCCCCATCCCCACCCTGGATCCACGCACTTCCTTCTTCATCGCCTGCTTCTCCATGAACCTCCGCTGCCCAGAGAAGTCTCCAAGTCCCAGGATCTGGGTGCAGTCACATGCGGAACCACCAGAGCCTTCGTTCCATGCATTCCTTTGATTTCCTAAATAGAATGGCATGCACACGTGTTCTGGGAAGGGGGCCACTGAGTTTCAAAAGCTGACTCCATGTGATGGACCAGGGGCTGAGCTCCTGCACTTGCACCCCTGCCTCATCATCCTCCTGACGGTCTGCTGCACCCCCTGATCCTCTCCTTGTTCTCGTGGTAATAATATCCCTCTGAGTAATGGAGGGGAAACTTTGATACCATGTGCACTGTGGCCTACAGCGTGGTAGTGACATCCTCTGCGCTCTCTTCTTGGAAAGTTCTGGAAGACCCACTGAGGACACCACATGTTACATATCCTTCCATGCTGCGCTTTCAGCTCCCGTCAGCTGCCTCTTTCTTCATTGCACCTGGCCTTCTCGTTTCTGCCTTCAGCACCGGGTGGGTAATCATCACCTTGACTGCACTGGGAGCAACTGATGTACACAAAGAGAAGTCAGCGATAAGGTCTGTATCAGTCCACTGAGATGCCTGAGACACTGAGGGACAGCAGGATGGGCACACCCGGAACCCTGGGAGACGCGGAGCTTGAGTGACAATGTGCACACAGAGGCACACGCAGAGGACGATGCTGAAAGCACAGCTGCAGGTCCGGTGGAAGAGGACCCTCGAAAGAGGTTGAGAAGAAATGCCAAAGGGAGCAAGACCGGAGGGTGTGGACACCGGGTGGCCTCTTCACAAAGAGCCATCCTGAGCAAGTGAAGGGAAGAGCTGGCTTGGGCACGGTGGGAATTCTGATTTAGTGTGGCTGCACTTTCGTCAGTGCTGAAAATGAGAGCCTGGCCTAATGCCCGGAGTGGACAAGAGGACCAGGGTGGGACGTCGCCCAGAGGGGGTTGGGGGAGAAGATCCGCACAGCCCGGGAGTGCAGTGACAACGGCAAAGCAAGAGAGCCCTGGATGGGGCAGACGGGATGGGGACACAAGTCCCAGAGAGGTCAGTGCCGTGACAAAGGTCTGCTGCGTAGGAAATCTGGAAATCTCATTAAATGGACTCAAAGTTGGATGGAGGAGAGGTTACGGAGAAAAATCTCACTGAACTCAAGTGAAACAGGCAGGAAGCGGCAGGAACTCGGGAGTTGAACCTGCAGACACAGAGGGCAGGGCCTCTCGCCTCAGTGGGGCCAGCATTTCAGATAGAATGCTCTGTTCCCAACACCCGCAAGGGCCACAGCAAAGCACTGAAGGATGAGGGGCCCAGGCCAAAGCTGCTTCCGCTCTAAGCTCCTCACTTCCACCCCCAAGTGCAATCGAGCCTTAAGATTCAAGTGTCTTTTAGCACCACCACATGCAGTAGGCAAAGGCTGGAAATAACCCGAGCGTCCATCAGCGGGCAGGTGGACATGTGATGTGCCACCACCCCAGGGGACACTCTCAGCCCAAATCAGGGAGGGGCGCCGACACGCACCCTAAGGGGACCTGAAGGGCACCGTGCTCAGTGCAAGACACAGGAGGCCGCACATCAGGTGACTCTGTTTACATGAGCGGCCCTGAAAGTAAGTCTGTGGACAGAGAGCAGAGGAACAGTATCTAGGGTCTAGGTGAGGGACAGAGAAATCCCTGCCTAACGGACACAGAGTTCGCTCTTCGGGAGACCACGATGTTTTGGGCCTGGAGAGAAGCAGCACCACACAGCAGGATGAGCGCACCAAATGCCAGAAGCCCGTGCACTGGAACGGCCAAGTTCATGCTGTGCCAACTCCACCGCAAGGTCTCTAGATTTCAGAAAGTGCCCCTGAGTAGCAAAAAGTAATAAAGCAGAAGACAGGGGATATGGAACGGAGCAGGGCACCCTCCCCACGCCAACACGCCAAGCCTGGGGAGCAGAGGACTGTACTGAGCTCCGCCTCCCCTCGCCCCTCCGCGTGGCCTGCTCTTGACCCCTCCATGGGAACAGCCCCCAAAATGCCTGCTTGAGGGAGGGAGGCCCTCACCACCTTCACCGGGTGCTTTAAAGTGACTCCCTCTGAAATCCCACTTGCCCCATTACCTCCTTCTGCTCTTCCAAACTGTTTCCTTCTCTTCTCCCATTCACCAACCACGTGTGCCATTCGTGTTCTCAACACACGCTCTCACTGGCTGGCCATCTGCCACGAGACTGCCAACTCTACAGGGCACCACCCGGCACATCCACTAGGGGAAGGAGTGGCCAGACCAAAAAGGTTAATTTCAGATGGAATGGGTCTAGGGGTGTTGACAGCAGCAGAGCACATGCTAACAATGCAAGGCCCTGGGTTCAACCCCAGCACCCAAAAAGAAGAAATACACTAACGAAAAAATGGCAAGGGGTATACGACGTTCAAATATCACACTCTAAAAAAATACAGAGCTACGAAACCCAGATACGTCAGCGCCAAACCAGCCACTGGAAACCCTCACCACAGGGGAAGAGAAAGGTCCAAGGAAGGTCATTGCATCTTAAGCAATACACAACCACACCACGCAGGGCTGCTCCACCTTAGACCATGTGCATGACCACACCACGCAGGGCTGCTCCACCTTAGACCATGTGCATGACCACAGCACGCAGGGCTCCCTACCTTAGACCATGCACTCACCCACACCATGCAGAGCTGCTCCACCTTAGACCATGCGCTCACCCACACCATGCAGAGCTGCTCCACCTTACACCATGTGCACGACCACACCACGCAGGGCTGCTCCACCTTAGACCACGCGCACGACCACACCATGCAGGGCTGCTCCACCTTAGACCACGCGCACGACCACAGCATGTAGGGCTGCTCCACCTTAGACCACGCCCACGACCACACCATGCAGGGCTGCTCCACCTTAGACCATATGCACGACCACACCACGCAGGGCTGCTCCACCTTAGATGATGCGCACAACCACACCACACGGGACTGCTCCACCTTAGACCATGCGCACGACCACAGCACGCAGGGCTGCTCCACCTTAGACCCTGCACAACCACACCACACAGGGTTGCTCCACCTTAGACCACATGCACAACCACACCACGCAGAGCTGCTCCACCTTAGACCATGTGCACAACCACACCACGCAGGGCTACTCCACCTCAGACCACGTGCACGACCACAGCACGCAGGGCTGCTCCACCTTAGACCATGTGCTCGCCCTCACCACGCAGGGCTGCTCCACCTTGGACCACGTGCATGACCACACCACGCAGGGTTGTGCCACCATGCAAAGGAGCTTTCTGTTGACATAACAGGAATCAACTCAGTCATCCAAACATCCACACACAGGAGACTCCAGACTGTCACTTGTTTCACTCTGCCTCATCCCCAGCACCAACCAAGTGCTGTTGCAGTGGCCTCTGGTGGTTTCTGGCACCAATGGCATGGTGGAAAGGGCAGTCCCTGGCTCCCATCAGGACACACCAACTGGCCAACTTGGAGATCCCATCTGTTCAACTCTCCTATGCCTCAGTTTCCCCTCCTGTAAGGGGGTATAAAGTAGGACACACCCCCTTTGTGTTCCCTACAAAAGTTCTGAGTCCTGCAAATGTCAGATGCCCTGTGGAGCCCGGAGAGAGCAATGGTAGCCGAGAGCCGACAGCAACCGTCCTGTGGGATCAGGCAGGCTGAGGGAGCTCAGGTCGGCCAGAAGCACCGAAGGACTCCGCCCTGCTCAGAAAGACCAGAGGCTCCTAGGAGGAGGTGCCTGCAGTCACAATGAACGGAAAGAGCTGGAGGAAGAGGGTCCTAGTCCCTCCTGCATGGGTCAGGACGAAGTGATCATGTGTTAGGTAAGATGCTCGCTGCAAGCTTCCAGGTAACCACTAAGAAAAAATCAGAAATAAATATTCTTTTTTTTTTTTAAGAGAGAGAGGGACAGTGAGAAAGAGAGAGAGAGAATCAATTTTATTTAGTTTTTCATGTGGCTTTCGTTGCTCTGACTTTTCTTTGTATACGTGGTGCTGGGGTTTGAACCTGTGTCCTTGCACATGCCAGGCTAGCGCCATAACTACTGAGCCTCTGCTCCGGTCCCCAGAAATAAATATTCTTGATATGCTAGAAGGAAAGAAAATAAGATAAGATAAAATGTTTGATACCACCAGAGAAGACATAGAAAAAGGAGTAGGAAAAGCACAAAGAGCAGGTTTGCCAATGGGAAACAGTCACACACCCGGCAGAGCTCCATCCCGCCATGGCAGCAAGCACCTCGCTCGTGAGAGGCCCTGTCATGCCAGTAGAGACAGATGGGTAGGGTGAGGACAATCGAGACCCAGCGACACGCCGCCCGCAGACTCCAGGCATGCTGCCCGTCCCCTCTGCGCCACAGAACCCCAGCCACGCTTGAGGCTCTGCGGGGATGGGAGGCCTAAGCGAGGGGTGGTTTCTGGTTTATTTCTTTTATTATGAACATAGCGGTCATGGCGATACCGACCACGGGCAATGCGTCCAGCACTGCTGAGAATGCAGGCTGACCACTGTGCACACACGCTTCACCCCGCAGCCCCACGTGATCGCAGACAGCACAACCACAGGCAACTGGTCACTGGACAGCCAAGTGCAACGTACGCACAGCACAGCCCCACTCCGTGCTGTTCGTCAGCTCGCTCCAGCGTAAAGCAGCACTGCAGTTCCTGACAACAGGTCTGTTCCAGGCCCCTCTGTGTCCTTGGTTCCGACTCTCAATCCTTCTGTTTCAAAGCCGATGTCCCACCACCTCACAGTCACGCCTGCAGCAGTGAGCCCCACTTCCTGTCCATCGGTGAGCACAGGCACTGTGCTCCCTGCTCCTGCTCCACGCATGATGCCTTGCCATGGGCTCCAAGGAGACCCTGCCCACGTTCAACTAAGCAGCCTCCTGGCCCTGGTCATCAGTCTAGAAAGGCTTAGAGCCAGAGCTGCTCCCACCCCTCTGAGCTCAACCACACGATCCGTTTTCAAATGTCTTTGGTAGCAGAACCCCTTCTGAAGTCAAGAACAATGTGGACCTCAATATCCAAAAGGGCTAGAGCATCAGAAGCAGATGTCAGGTGTCCGTGCATAAATGCGACACCGCTGTCTCACAAGACAGGAAGCCAGTAGAAGAGATGTCTTCTGAGCAGCACCGGAGGGTCGAGAGTCACCTGCCCCGCACCCTCTTCTCCTGGGGGTCCCATTGGGGCCATGGGTCCCCCGCAGAGCTGACAGCAGCAGATGGCTTCTAAGTTATCCCCTTGCAAGCTGGGGCTGTTCTTCCATCACGTTGATCCAGGAGTCTCAAAGACTAGAAGGAAACCTAAAAACGAGGGGAGATGCCCAACCTATGAAGCACCTACATGTGAAGGTACAGGGCAAGGTGAATGGGGCAGCACCACATGGGGGCCAGAGACTGTGGCCAGGTGGTGCCGGCCCAACATCCCAAGCTTGCCTGGCCTCTGCTTGGGCCAGTGGACCAGGACAAACACACTCAAGCCAGCACTTGATAGGGGCTGGGGACTTAGCTCAGCAGCAGAGTGCGCCTATGCCACAGCAGGCTGAGCATGGCTCTGAGCACCGTATGTGTGCACGTGCCCGCGTCGTTGCGCCTAGATTTGATGTGAGTGGGGATTTCAAGCCTAAGTCATGAGCTAAGACTTTTAAATGGCAGAGGCGGAGCGTTTACAAGAAGTCACACACAGCTGATGGCCTCAGAGTCCTCCCCAAAGGCACTGAGCAGGCAGCGCAAAGCAAGGCCGCTGTGATTCGGGATGCGCTGCGGGGCCGGGGTCTTTCACCACCCCTCACAGATGGCTTAAGTCAGCAGGAGGGGGCGTTACAGCCAGGCAGGTAGAGGACAGTGGCCCGGCACACTATGTCCAGCCGGCTGTGGCTGCCAGGATGGAGTGAGCTCCTCCAGTGAGCCAGTGGCCTCTCTTCACCTCCTGGGACATGGCCTAGCAGCACTGCCCTGGTGGTCCAAGTGTCCCCACATGGGTGCTGTGCTGAACGGACCTGCAGGCCAGCCAAGCATCAGAAGCAAAACAGCAGACCGAGGAGTTTCAAGAATTTTCTTACATAATGTATTGTTTCTGTGCTGAGTAATTTATTAACAAAATTGTTAATGCCTGAGATGTTTTTATCAAGTTTTGCAAAAATGGCATAAATATTTAAGAAGCCATCCACACAGGCTGACTGCCAGGAAAAGCAGACCCATTACAAAGGACTTCATGGAATATTTATAAGGTACAATTTAACACAGATCCAGGCAGTGGGCCAAAGTGCAAGAGAGTTGCTTCTTTTTTATAATTTAAGCTTTTAATGAAATTCAACAAAACAAAAGGAAAGAGAATGAATATAATTTCAGGTACCACAATGACTGTTTCCTTGGTATCGTTCAATGTACCCATGGACACACCCCTTTACAGCTTCTGTTTCATCCCAAAGAATTCCCAAAATGACTTCAAATTCAGTTACGCTGAAAAACTAAACTCGGTCCTTGATGGATTTTCAGTTTAATTGATGTATTAAAGCAGAGGGACAGCACGAGAGAGCAAGAGCCTTAAAAAGGGTTCTTGGAAAGGGGGAGCTGAGTTACTAGACCATTAGACAAATACAGAAAGGTAAAGTGAGCGACGCTCATAAATGCTCATAAATATCGTGACCCTCAAGGTCCCCATGAGGACCTGGCCCCACCCTTCACCACTACCTTCCCCTCCAGGGACAGCAGCCAGCTACACTGAGGACAGCTCAGAGCTTCAGGGGGCAGGGAGAACACTGAGGCCAAGGGTTCTGGGAAAGGCCCAGACTGGGTGACTGCAAAATCTCCACTCAAGGCTGGTGAAGGGGAGTTAGCAAAAGAGCGAAAACACAGCACTGAACAGCACAGAGCTGAGCTCCACAGGAAGAACACTCTAGAGGCCAAGAGCGAGAGAAGCCCAAGAGTGTGGAAGTCAACACCCTGGTATCCCCGGGGCAGGGACTATTCCCAGTCCCCACATAGCCTGCCTACCTGGGGAGAGGGCAAGACAAAGATGCTGCCCCCCAGGACTTGGGAGGCACACCCTCCTCCAAGAGCTACAGGACCCCAGGAGAGGAGGGCAGAGTCGGACTGTGCACTTACAGCAGAGAGCAGTAGGAATTAGCACCAGGAACTTGTGGTCTTTGCGAGCCAAACAAAACCAAAGGAGCACTGAGATCCCAC
>PVKS010050744.1:0-11418 GCA_004027875.1 Aplodontia rufa
CTTTACTTTCTTTTAAGAAATGTTTAGTTTCAGCTAAAGCATTATCTTTAATAGCAGAAAACAAGTGAAGCATTGGGGATGTGGCTCAGTACTTGCCTAGCATACATGAGGTCCTGGGTTTGATCCCTGGCACCACAAAAAAGAAAAAAGTGAAAATGGCTAAGTTAAGTCTGGGAAAATAAACAATGACATATTCAAATAACAGGTCTCTGTATGGGAGTTTAAAAGAAAGGGGTACGTCTATAAATACTGACATAGGAAGATAATCAGGGTAAATTATTAAGTAAACTGCAAATTGTAAGTTTTTGACATAGAACAGTATTTTTAAAAACCTCACCAAAGAAAACTATGGATTTATATACTTATATTTAAAAAATCCACACACAGACACACACATCCCTATACCATCCAGTGACTCAAAAACTGAGTAAATACACTCATAGGTACCCTCATCCCAGGGTTCTTCCTATTTTTTGTAGACAAAGAAATATGAACTAGGGCTTCTTAAAGTGCAAAGAATATTGATTGAAATATTTCTTACCAACTATAAAGGGAATACAAAATCTGCCCCAATATCTAATTTCTAATCCTGCTCACATGAGATTTCCCCTTTCCCCTGAGTTCATGGAGATAAAGAGGTAGTGAAAGATTAGTAAAGAAATTACAGAGACTGCTATGTTATCTTTATTTCCCTTACATGATTACTCCCTAGAAAGTGTATGAGAACTCTACTTGTGATACTACATGACCTACACCTTCATATTTCCTGGTTTTGCCATGAGGGAAGGTTGAAATTTCCTATTTTGAAATTTATTTTCCTATTGAGGCAGCTTCCTTCAGATAATGCTGAGCAGAAGAATTCCCTAATCAGCATAATTTGGAGCCCATTTTGGCAGGTCTAAAAGAGTAAACAGATAACAGTTTTATGAAACAAAAGAAACCAAAACAAGCAAAGTAAAGATTTCTGAAACTTTAAGTAACAGTGTATTTCAGACAGGTTGATTTGACAATTTCAGTAAAGTCCATCACAGATACTCCCATATGATTAAAATGAGGTAAATAGAGTATAAAAATAACGACAAAGAAAAGCAAAAATATATATAAGAAATTTAGTTACATTTACAACATCAACATAAATAAGCGCATGATTTTAAAAGTTTTCTGTAATACATTCAAGAAGCTGGCCATATTGGTTAGGTCTGAGCAGAGAAAGGGGGTGGTAAGGGATCAGGGGCAGGCATGAGGACACTTATATTTCTGTGTACATACATCTACACCTTTTTAAAAAGAGAGAGACAGGGAGAGACAGAGAAAGTGAGAACCAAGCTTACTCAGTTTTTCATCTGGCATTTGTTTCTCCACACTTAGTTGTATATGTGGTGCTGGGATTCAAACTCGGGTCCTCATGCACACCAAGCAAGTGCTCCAACTGCTGAGCCACAGTTCCAGCACACCTCTGTAAGTTTTTGATTTTTTATATCACATCCATATTTTACCTAATAAAAATGAATCAATAATAATGTTAAATGCCTTCACAGTGTCATAGAACTGGTGGGAACAGTTTTCACTGACTTCCTAACTGCTGCTAATCTCAGGTAAAATATCAGTGTACATTTATAGATAACACCAAGGTATGGTATTCATCAATGGGCCATCACTGTATACTCAAATAGATGGTAAGATAAATTCTTGGAGGGTAGCAGGCACCAAACTTGAAGGTGAAAAACATTAACGTATGCCTAAAATATCTTGTTTTATCAGAAACAAATAATATTGAAAATAATAATGACTTTTCCATTAAATATGTACTGTGGTCTAGACACTATTCCAAGAGTTTTACATCAATTAACTGAGTTAGTCCTCATAGCAGCCCTATAAGGTAAAGACTATCAACAACCACATTTTACAGAAAAGGAAACTGAAATAAAGAAGTAAAGCAGTTTGTACAAGATCAGAGTCTTTTCAGAGATGTCTGGACAAATTTTTTAAAGGACAACTGAACAAGATTAAAATAGACTTCCACCACCCAAATAGTGACAAGTTAAAAAAGGATAACATCTATGAAATAAATCTATGAGAATAATTTAAAAACCATAGATCATGAATATTTGGTAACATTTTGCATATTTTGTTGGTAGAAATAATTACTGACTCAGTAGTATAAGGTAGACATCCCAAGACAACATTGATAATAATATAACAAGATGCTTAAACATTATCAAATATTTATATGTGCCAAGAACTATTTTTGGCACTGTTACAATTAAAGAAACTGAGGTATATTCACATTCAGTAGCTTGTCGAAGATCACACAGCTAGAAATTGTTAGGTCAAGGTATGAATCCAAGCAGTCTGGGTTCCACAGTCCATACTCTAAAACATTACCCTACATTGCCTCACCTATGGGTCAGAAGACTACATATAGATGCACACATCACTAGGTAGAAAATTCTGTACAAACTTTGCTTTCTTGAAATTTCAAGAAAGATGTTAGACCTAGGAGGAGACAGTGTAGATGAAACTAATTTGAGATTTTGTGGGAAAGTGTCTGAGTTGGGAATAAGAGAATATGCTGAGTTGCCATTAGCATATTATTTCTCCCACCGACAAAAATGAAAACAGAATTAAACCCTCAACAAATAAAGTATTCAAATTAATCAATGCTGCCTGTCCTACATCCCCAGTAGATACCACAAGGTTGTCCAGGACTCAGGACTGCAAAGTTGATTAACTTCTAATAGCTTTGGGGGAGTAACGTAGGTCAATATATTGTGGCAACTTGTTAGCATGATGACACTATCATGGATTCTACCACCTGCTCCCTAAGCAAATCAAGGACTGCTGTTCTTCTTTGCCTTTCCTTAGGCTGTGCTCTATGGCTGGAATGTGTTTAACTACCCCTGCCCTATCAACCCCTTTTCTATGACTGGAAAACTCCTATTTATCCGTCAAAATCCCATTCAAATGTCATTGCTGATACGAGTTTACGCAAATGAATTAGTGGGTTCTTTGCTGTACTCTATCACTTGTTTCTTTTTTATTTTTTGTTTGTAGATGAACAGAATACCTTCATTTTATGTATCTATTTATGTGATGATAAGGATCAAACCCAAATGCCTCACATGTGTTAGGCACTTGCTCTTCTACTGGGCTACTACCCAAGCCCATTCTTATTTCTTAATGTGTTTTGATATATTATTTTCTCAAGAGAGCAGTGTCAAGAAAATAAGTATCTAAATGTGATTCCTCTGCCAGCACAGCACAACAAAAGAGTAAGCTAACATGGATTCAGCTAAGTGGCAGGGATGGAAAATAAGTGGTCATGATGCAGTGAAAGAAAAGAAGCTTCTCTTCAGATGCAAAGTAGCAGAGAAAGAGGTTAAGTGTGAGGCAGAGGTATTGGCAGGGAGGATGAGGGCATAGAAGGTATATGAGGGTTTAGAGAGAAGGGGAGGCCTTGAAGGAGAAAGGAGGCCATAGCTAAATGATGGGGAACTGATGGGGGACGATGGGATAAGAAAGAAAATGAAAGAATCTGAGGGTTATAAAAGACAGCAAGAAGGATGTAACTTGAGCCAAGGAAAAGAAGGGATTCACCCATGAAATTGATGGATCAATAATGGGAAGGAAAAACAAATGTAAATGTGGAGGTAGAAGGGACTTAGAAGGTAGTTAAAATAAGCAAAGAATTAGGGGATAAAGGGCTGGATAGGGGCTAATGGTGAGAGGATAATTAAATGAGTTGACTTGAAGTACATAAAGGGTAAGAGTTATTATGGGAGCTTGATCATGAGAGGCTATTAATAAAGGGACAAATCTGGTTTACATCTGGAAGGCATATGACTATAAACATTTTTAAAACTATAAATGCTTCTAGAAAAAAGAAGAAAATCTTGAGAATACACTTTGTTAAGGAATTCTTAGACTTGATGTCAAAAGTACCATGCATAAAAAGAAAAATCAATAAATTGAACCTTATTGAAACATAAACATTTTACTCTGTGAAAACCCATGTGAAGTTAATGAAAACACAACCTACATACTGGGAACAAATACTTTCTAATTTCATGTCTGACAAAGGAACAGTATCTACAATACATAAGAAATTCTCAACACTTAACAGTAAAAAACACACAATTCAGGAATAAAATAGGCAAAAGATATGAATATACTGTATTAGCTTCCCATTGCTCTGACAAAATGCCATTTAAGATCCAAACCATAACACATATATTTCACCAAAGTTGATATCCAGATGGTCAATAAGAAAATGAAAAGATATTCAACACCATCAGACATTAGATAAATTCAAATTAAAATTGCAATGAGATGTCACTGTACATCTATCAGAGTTACCAAAATAAAGAAATAGTGACAGTATCAAATATTGCTGTAAATGCTTAGAAACTGTATTACTCATACGATGAAACATGACACATAATTTGCTATGGTAATGTAAATGGAAACCCATCCTGAGACACAATTTGGAAGTTTTATTTTATAAAATTAAACATGCAATTATCATACTACTCTGCAAGTACATTCTTGGACATTAACTCCTGAAAAATCAAAGCTTAGCCTCATCCTACAACCTATTCACAAATGCAAATAATAACTTTATTCATAATAGCCCAAACCTAGACCTGATGTCCTTCAACAGGTGGATGGTTAACTGTGGGACATTAATACCATGGAAAAACTTATAAGGCACAAATTGGAATGGTCTATTGACACATGTGACAACTTAGATGGATTTCAATGCAATTACAAAGAGTAAAAAAGAAAGCCAACCTGAGAAGTTCACAGAGTGTATGATTCCATTTATGTAATGTTCTTAAAATAGAAAAATATTAGGAATCAAGAACATATTAATGGTTTACAAGGGTCTGAGGCAATGGTGAGAGAAAGAGGTAAGGATGGCTATAAAAGGGCAACAGAAAGAATTCTTTTGGTGATGCAATTGTTCACTGCCTTGACTGAGGTGGAAGGTACATGAATCTAATGTGTATGATAAAATTGTACAAAACTAAACACACACAGAAACTGTTAGTAAAACTACGGAAACTGAGTAAGATTAGTGGTTTGTATTAATGTCAATATCCTGGCTATGACATTGTATAATAGTTTTATAAACTGTTATCATTGGGAAATTGGGTAAAAGTACATGGGATTTCTCTATATTATTTCCTACAAGTGCATGCGAATCTACAATTATCTCAATTGGATTTTTTCAACTCAAAGAAAAAGAAAGAAAAGGACAAGAAATTTGAACAGCATGTTGTTAACTGGGATTTCACTTGACGTCTGCATCCTCAGTGCCCAGAGTCCTCAAGCTGGCACTTGGGCGACACAGGCTACTATAGGATTAACTTCAATCAGGCCACAATCAGGTACTATGACAATATTACCATAATACAAACAGGTGTTAAACTCTAGGTGCACAGTTAGCAACAGTCTTGCATGATAAATGAGATGCTGTACATATATTAAAAATGGCTTGTCTGTCCCAGGATCCTGAAACAGCTTTTCATCCTGTCTTTAAGCTTGAACATGAAAGCCAAATTTCAGGACCTAGCACCTTTCTTCACATTCTCAAGAAGATTTTAGCTCAATGAGAAATGCTGAGATGTGTATATTAATTTCCCAATGCTGTTATAGAAATTATCACGACCTTAGTGGCTTTCAATGAAACAAATTTATTATCTTTCAGTTCTGAAGGAAAGAAATCCATAATGAGTCTTACTAAACTAAAATCCAGGTGTGATCCTTTTGAAATATAGGTGTATGCCTCCGATGGCTTTAGGGGAGGATCTGTCCCTTTGTCTTTTGTAATTTCTTGCGGATGTCTGAATTACTTCTCTTAGGGCACTTCCTCCATCTTTGTAGTCAGCAGAGTAGCACCTTCTAATCTCTCTTAACTCTGACCCTCATGCCTCTATCTGTCACATCCTTATTTATCTGGCTCCCCTGCCTTTCCTTCCCTTTTTAATATTTAATATGATTATGTCAGACACACCTAGATAATCCAGGATAATTCTACAATCTCGAAATCCTTAAATTTAACACATATACAATGTTCCTTTGCCATATAAATAAAAATTTTCATATGTTCCAGACATGAGGACAAAGATTTCTTTGGGTGTCCATTATTTTGCATGCAACAGTAGTAAAGGGAGGCACAATACTGAGATTTTCTTCAAAGCAGATTGTGATACACGGAGGGAGGATGAAATGTTGAACACTAGGTCCTGGCATGAGCAAAAAAGGGAGAATTTCAAGAGAAGAGGCTGATTTTCATCTTTCCCAGGCTTCTCATTTTAACTAATGTTTTATGGGCTTTAAGTATATAGGATAGGGCAGAGTGTATGACAGGTGCTCAATTACTGGTCCTTTATCCTCCCTTGGAAGCTCCTCCAAGGCCTCTCTGATTTAGATCAGCACTGGGCTTCTGAGGTCCCTTCAAAACCTAGCTCAAAAGTGATGCCCTGTCCTTGAAATTTCCTGTGATTCTACTGTGCTCCCTCACCTACCAGTCAAATATAACTCATCATCTGGGGTGTCATGGCATACTATAGACCACATAGACCTTTATTTAGGTGCCCTACATTTGACCTGTTTATCAACAGGAAATGAAGGGAATTGCTGTGTAGTTTGGGGTGATTGTGTCTGACAATCACAGTGAAATTGGGCTACTATTCCACAATGGAGATAAGGAGAAGTATGTCTGAAATATGAGTGATCCTTTAAGGTATCTTAATTGATATTACCATCTATGTTACTAAGGTGAATGGAAAACTATGAAAATCTAATCTAGGCAGAACTACTAATGGCACAGAAGCTTCAGTAGTTCAGGTTTGGGTAACTCTACCAGGTCAAGAATTATTACTGGCTGAGGTGTTTGTTGTGGAGAAAGGGAATACTACATGGGTACTGGATATGGTAGTTACAAACAGCAGCTATAACCACATGACCACAGACAGAAATGAAATGGTAAATGTAATGAATATTTATTCATTTTGTGTATGTGTGTGAGTTCATAGCAAATATATTTGTTTTCTTCCCTCTCTTATCCCCTTGTCATGTAACATATGTTGTGCTGATTTTATATAATGACATTTAAGTATGGTGAACTTTAGATCATAGTATTCAAGATATGAGATATCAAGAAGAGTAAGCATCATCCAAGATATTTGCATTCTTTTCTAGATTAAAGGGTTAATGCATTTTCAATTTTACACAGAACAGTTGAACTACATTAGGTGGAATTATGATTGCACTATTGCCTTTATTTGGAGGTATGTATGGTCACCAAGTTGACAGAGGATGAACCTTGTGATGGTTAATCTTATGTGTTGACTACGGGGTACCCAGACACTTGGCCAAACATTATTCTGTTTCTTTAAGGGGTGTTTTTTTATGAGAGTAATATTTTCATCAGTATAATAGATTGTTCTTCATAAAAATGGATGTATATCAATCAATCAATTGAAGATCCAAGTAGATTATTTTACAAAATGGGTCTGTCCTTCCCAAAATTAAAGAGAATTTTCCAATAGACTACATTTGGTCTTCATGTGGAATATCATCCCTTCCCACCTCAGAGCCTGTAAACTGGAACATTAGCCCACCCTGCATGTCCACTCTGCATATTGGCTTGCCAATCTCCATAATCATATGAGCCATTTTAGTTATGCTTCTCTGGAGAACCCTGAATAATATATATTGGAAAGGAGATGATGATTTCAGGTTGGAAGAGTCCATGCCATTACCCCTTACCCCTACTAAACCAGGTATCCCACTAAGGGTAGGTACTGGGAATGACTCCTACCTATATACTGAGGGCTAGGCATAAGACCTCAAACAAATTATATATTCAAGTGATGCTTATAAAGTATATGTGAATGAATTAATCAACTAATCAATAAATCCCATGCATAATGTTTTGCTTCAGAGAGTTCTACATCTGGGCAAGTCCCATATACCTCTGTAGCCTCAGTAAAAAAGAGAGTGGAACATGGGTGTATTCTGGAACCTCAATGAATTTCTATGAGCATTGATGTCTATAGTGGCCCTCCTAGTCACAGTGTAGGAAACAGTTCACTGAAAATAGTCCATCACTACCTAAATACATTAGATAGTGCAATATAAAATAGCTGCTCTCTGCCCAAATTTAAATATTATTTGACACGGGAGTCGTAATAAATGGAGAAATGTTTATCACATGCATTTATTTTATATATTTCTGGGGTTTAGTTTGATATTTCAATATAGGAAACAGATTTTAGAAATCATGTACTTCATCTCTTTTCCTCAAGCAAAGCTGTTCCCAAGAAACTTATGAAACTTCAAAGAACTGCAGTAAGGAAGACCCAAACCACCTGCCTGACTCACCTTAGTGCAGTACCACTACTCATCTTCAAATATAACAAGAACTAATTTTCACTGTACACTTACCACATAATAGATTATTTACTTAGATATTCATATCTACTAATTAATTTAACACTCAGAACAGCCCTATGAAGAACATATTATTATTATTATTCCTATTTTATAAAAGGAGAAATTAAGACAAATAAAAAGTTAACTTTTCCAAGGTCACAGAGGTAATAAATAGCAGAACTAATATCAATGTTTGCTGTCTAGCTCCAGAAGCCCTACTCTTAAACATCATACTGTTCTACATCTATTATAGCCACTTTTCATAGAGAACAAGTCTTAAAGCCATGCAAAAACTCAGGTTTCTCCATCTTGGATTCCTAATGAGGCATAATCTTTTTCAACTGGGGAGAAAATCAATGGGGCTAAGCAATGCTGTGCTAAGCCACATTGGAGTTCATGGCAAAAGGGAATTCTGGTAGTACTTATCTGATTTTACTTAAAATTTTAAAATTTTGTTAATGATAGATTTTCACATAAATTTTGATTTTAAAAAGTATTATATTTAAATGTTTTATACTGATTCATGAGTGTTTTGATATCCCCTTAAATTTTGCTCCTAAGGCAACATGCCTCATTTGACTGAACCTAGTCCCAACCTAGGAATGAGTGGAGCAGAAGGAAAATAATGCCTTTGATCACTTTGTTCTGTCCCATGCTGTTCTTGTTGTGGATCTGTAGCACCTAATTCCCAAGTAGAGGTAAGGCCTGGACATATAAGAACATCTACAGGGACTTCTTCATTAGCCACCAGAACACACCTTTGGTAATGATAGAAAAGACCTCTGAAGGCATCCAGTTCAACTTTCTTGTAACCAGTTAAGTAAACTTGATTTCTTTATATAGAATTAAGCACATTAATAGTCCTAGATTAAAGTCCTTAGTTCCCTCTAAGACTTAAGGATGGTAAAGAAAGTAATGGGACCCAAATTACCCAGGACCTGGTCTATATTCCATGGCTCCTGACTCCCAATTCAGAAATATATCTAGGCTTTCTATCAGAGGGGGACTTTGAGTTCCTATGCCAGCCACATTGAAGATGAAAACCCCTATTCATCTGACTGCAAAACCTAATTTCTGAGCTCTATTCCAGGTGGTTGGGAAAGGAAAGTATCTTCTTCTGGGAAGGCGTAGGCCTTTAGTTCTAAAGACTACAGTGAGATGAAATGCTGTCAGTTTAACAGTTTTATGACAAATGCATTCCTTGACACTATGAGATCCCCACCATCTGAGGTTTTCATAATATAGAACAAAGGATGGGACTGAGAAGAACAGCCTCTACTGCTTCTGCCCTCCTACGAAAACAAAAATTTTGTGTTATCTTTCAGGTCCCTGGGATAACATCTATTTGCTATCTGAGCAAGGAATGAAAGCTACTCTTACAAATTGGCATTTCTTCAGCACCAAACACTTGTGAATTTCTCAAGACCTAAGAGTTTTAAAAAAATTATCACTCTGGCACTCTTTGAAACTTTCCAACTTAGGTCAGTGTTGTTATCAAGCCCAGTAGGACTACGGTATTTTGGGGATTCCCTTGAGATTTTGCTAAGCGGTCTACCATCTCATCCATCCATCTTGCCATTCTCCAAGCCCAGTGTGCTAATTCTTTCCTTCACATCTTTTCCCTCATTTGGACTGGAAAGGGATGTCCAATGCTGTCCCTCTCAATCCTACCACCTGTTTCAGAAATCCTGATCATTTTTCAAAAAATAACTCCTCTGGAATTTAGGATATGGTCTGTTTGTTTGACTTCTCCAAATAGAAATAAGCATTCCTTAGCCCTAGATTGAAGCATTATTCTTGGGACATATCACATTGTGCTGATTCTTCATTGGCTTATGAGTCTTCTCTGATTAGACTGCAAATCCTTTGAGAGTAAAGACTTTCTTTTAATAACTTTTTATTTTTTTTATTAAGAAGTTTAGTTATTGAGAAGTGAGGAAGATGGCTCTGTGAATGGATGTGAAAGCTCCAGGACATCTTCATCAATATGGGGAGGTGTGTTTGGGGAATATTCACAAACGGAGCTCAGCATTCCTTTAATGTGACTTTTGGGTGAGCTGAAAGTTGTATACACTTAGTGGGGAAGAGAGAGTTTTCTATATTTTAACACCAGGGTGCACAGCCAGCGCCGGGTCTGGCCAGCGAAGGAGAACCTGAGGAGCAAATCACCAGCTGAACAGGCCGATAGGGAATCGTAAACGTGGGTTAGAGACCTTCTTTCTGACCTCTACTGGGAAAGCTGTATCTTTTGGCTGCCTGCATAAGGCAGACTCTGGAGTTTTTGTTTGTTTGTTTGTTTGTTTTAATCAGAGGGCTCCATGGGAGCCCTATCAGCCAAAGGGAGTGAGTCAGCAGTTCGGAACAAGTTGCTAAGCAATTGTACCAAGATCCTGTTAGTAGTTAGAGATTGAATTGGGGAAGAGGAAATATGGGACATGCCCTGCCCTCAACTAGCACAGGGGAATTCACATTTGTGGATCTCAAGCGAACCTTGCTAACCTGGCACATCCCCATATCTCACCAGGAAGGCTCAGGTAGACTCCTGGGTGGGAGCTGAAGGAGATCTCTGTTCCAGTGTGAAAAGCTGGGAGGGACCAGGAGTGCATCCAGCAGAGGGAGCTCTAAAACCATCTCAATTCTTTAACTTCACAGAAACCTCTACCCTGAGAATTCCAGGACCTGGATATCACCCAGTCCTAAACTTGAGATCACATAAGCTCATACAGAAAGTCCCTGTTAACAAACAAAGGCGGATACTTAACACCTGCCCCAGTGGTGTAACAGAAAGGAGACCTCAGGGATTAGACTTCCAAGTTTTCACCAAGAAAAAAATTCTATTTTCTTACTATATATATTCTTTTTTCTGTTTTATTTTTGTGGGATTTTTTTCTCTTTTTTCCTCCTTTCTGGTTTCTGAAGTGGACTTGATGCCCACCTGGATAAGTTTTTCAAGAACTCATAAAAATACTTTCTGTT
>PVKS010050745.1:0-11403 GCA_004027875.1 Aplodontia rufa
TTTAGATATATTTTTTCTTTCCTTATATTTAAGGCATGCTAATTTAATCTGGTATTTCCCTGCTTTCACTGTGTGGATATTGGCATCATTCTTTATTGGTCTCCAAAATCTAATGTTTTCATCTTTAACCTGAAGAAATTGGTCATATGAAAAAATTTTACTTATGTTTTTGGATGTAGTTTCTGCTCACTTATCCTGATATTTTATTGTAAACCTTCATAAGGCTATTATTGCTTAGTTTTCTTCATATCCATAAAACTTATATCTTCAAATTATTTTCATCCTTTTTTTAAATTTTTCCTTTTCAATAATTCTGGAAAGGATTCTAAGTTTATTTTTAAAAGGTAATTTTCTGTATCATTACTTCTATATTGTGATGTGATTTTTAAACCTCATTTTACAATTAATGCTTTCATATTGGTGATGATACATGAATGATAAAAAATCATGATATTTCTTTAAGCGTTTGTCTTTCACAGGTACTGTTGAAAGATGTTTTGTATTTTTGATATTTTGATGAAGGACACTTGTTTTCATGTGCAGCTTTTCTAAACTTGCCTCTGGTATCATTGACATTATCCAAGCTATTGAAAGTTGAAGTTTCACTTGATTCCACAATCACAGGTAAGCATCAGATAACACTGGCGATTTCTCTTCAACTTACATCATTTGTAGCATTTCAAGAGATGAAAAAAGTATATTTTTATTAACAAATATCATCAACACTAAGGAACAGGTGTTAGGTAGGTGCATTTGTTATAACATTGAGCCAAAAGTAACACTGTAATTAACATGGTCCCATATAAAGATCTGCTTTTATTTAGATTTCTTTTAGACCGGCTTTTAGAATTTTTATATTAGAAAGAGGGAGAGAATCAATTTTGTTTATTTTTTTTCATCTGGCCTTTGTTTCTCCAACACTTAGTTGTGGATGTGGTGCTGGGGTTCGAACCTGAGTCCTCATGGATGTCAGTCAAGTGCTCCAAACGCTGAGCCACCACTCCAGCCCCTGCTCTGAGATTTTTAAAAATTGCTGGAGAATATTTTGTTTTAAAATATCAAGTCATTTTCTTTCACCAGAAAATGGTTATAGGTACAGTATATTTATAAATGAAATAAAATGTTACTGAGTACAAACAGATGGTTGAATTTCTCTGGTAAAGATAAACCACACCACCACTGCATACTGCATCCTTCACAGAGAGCTGAGAATATTAGGGTTATATAATAAAGGACTCCAACTTTAAACAGATTTTTTTTTTACAAAATGCAATGTTTTTAAAAGGATTTGAAGATCTTTTTATAGCAAATAATTTAATTAAATGAATAAGTCCACTGCCCAAAACAAATAAAGAAACATTAGGTCAAAGGAGAACTTGCCTCATATGTTTTTCTGGAAACCTAAAGTAATTGTAAATTAAGAAGTTATGTGAAGGTTCACATAAGCTCAATATACAGAAAGGTTTAATAATTAACAGAGTATGAAAAGCAATATATGGTATATTCAAGGGGGGAAATATCTCCGGAAAAGCATATCTTCTTCCTCAATAGCCTCTTTTTTTTTCTTTTCTTCCTACCAAGTGGATACTGATGAAGCCTTATGAACTGTTGTCCATGAATTATTGTACAGAAAAAATTTGACATGAAATAGCCACTTTGGACTACTCTATGAGCTCTTAAGAAGTACAACAGCAAAAACAAACAAACAAACAAAAAAGAAAACACTCTTTGTTTTTGAATTGTTGTATATTTTTAGTATGGCTTTTATAGTGGCCCATTATTCTCTTGAAGGTGGCTAGTTGGGTTGTAATGATTATTTTTTCCTAATAATAATGAACTCCATTATTATGCTTGTTCACACAATGCTACTCTTTTTATATTTTTTATATCTCTCTCAATGTTTTTTTCTCTTTCTTTGTCAAGCGTGTGTATACACACACATGCACACGCACACACACACACACACACACACACACTTTGAAGGGTGTGAACTCTGTACATTCCATGTCCACTGTTCAATTTCCATGGCAGAGTCTGTACTCAGGCATACATGAACACAGCTTCCTTGGAGAGAAATTTAGTCATGATTTCTTTGAAGTCAGTAGATAAGACATGATAATGACTACTCACTTATTAAAGACAACAGTAAGGGCAAGATAGTTTCACAATATTCCCTTAAAAATGCTTTGTAGTCTTTGCTATTTTAAATGAAATCTAAGGACACAGAGATATTTCTGAATGAGAAGTATTTTATTTCAACAACTATGGTGAAAGGTGATAACAAAATAAAAAATTAAGGACAATATTTTTGGTTCTCAAATAATATTTTTGTTCTTGCTGACTGTGGAATAAGGTACATAGTTAGCTGTTTCTGAAATCAAATTGTTCTTATAGTACCATATGATCCTAATTCATAGCATTTCATACAGAGTTAAAGACCAAAAAGGAATTATGTAATTTAACAATGTTTTTTCTTTAGAAATAGGTCACTAGAGTCATTTTGTGCCCATTAATTTGAAAGTCTACAGTAAAGCAACCAGTAAAACATTTTCTGCTATAACAGTCATTTAAATATCTCCAAATATTTTAAATATGCTAGCAATAGGAACTGAATATAATTATTTCAAATAAAAATTTTGTAAATAAGTATAAGTTAAACTTCTACAATAAATGCTGTATGTGACTAAAATTTGAATGTATTCTGTTATAATGTTTGTCCAGCTTATAATTGACATTTAATTCTAAGTTTCATTTAATGATATACATATCTCAGAATATTGATTTGAATACAGCATCATAAATATATGTGTCTTGGTCTGTGAGTGTTAGCATAAACTCTTAATACCAGTGACTCTGGAGGATTAGGCAGAATGATCGCAAGTTCCAGGCCAGACTCTGCAGTTTAGCAAAACCCTCAGCAACATAGTGAGATCTTGTCTCAAAATTTAAAAAAAAAGGAAAAAGAAGAAGGACTGTATTTGTACCTCAGTGGTAAAACTACACTAGTTTCCATCCTCAGTACCATAAATAAGCAAACAAACAAATAAATAAATAGCGTCTTTTATGTTTTAAATCATATCTACATATATGGATAGATTGACCATAGTCTTTTCAGGATTAAATTCATTGTTAATTTTTATACCCTTATGCCCATGTTGTAGAATAAAAGTTAGTTTCTAATTCTGACCAATAATGTGAAACATCCTTTGACAACAGATTTATTTTTTACAAATGTATACATTTTTAAAAAAAATTTCATATGAAAACTAGAAGAATTAATTTTCAGAAATACTTTATGATAGATAAGTCTATTTGAAATAGGAAATGTCTTCTGAACTTTGGTTTTGTACATAGCATCCTTATTTGTCATCCAGTAACTAGTTTTTAAAATGGGACAAAAGTCAAATTAATATCCCTGGATTATTTATTACTGAAAGGTAGTACATTTTGTATATCATGCTACAGTCTGTCAGTTCATGATCTTAACCTTGTTATTTGGCTTTAGCTCTGAAAGACCTAAGTGCCCCCAATATCCATTCCACATAACCAGAAAACTAGAACTTAATTTGTTTCCTGACTTGAGCTCCTTCCTGACCACTGAGGTTTTGTTCAGAGGTGAACTTAAGCATACCCATCCACTATTTCAAAATTCCATAGTGTAAACTGGCTTCTAGTTCCTAACTAACTCCTCCTTTGTTCTTTTCACCACTTGAAATCCAGGTCACATATTCGATTTGTTTTATGAAACCACCAATCTAACTCCCAACAAAGCTTCTACAATTACATATCAGTTTGTTTTCAGGTGTTGCCTTTTCAGGTTTTGACCTCCAAAGTTCTATGTCAAGCTCTCAATTTTTTCCTCATATCCACTAAAATCTTTCTGGAATTGCTGAATTCTTCTTTGAAGATTTTTTTTGATACACAACAGAGTCTTTTACAAGTGTATTTCAGATTATATAACATATAAATTATTATAGACATCCAGGGAAAGGAAGTTAACCCTTTAAAATATGCTTACTTATTTATTTTGACTGATCTACATAGACATTTCAGGGTAGTATAATATATCAGCAGTCATAAAATTATATAAATAGTAATTTTATCATTATTATATTGATGAGAAGTTAGAGTGATCTTTGTGAGATCATATTATTAGCGATTTGTTATTTTTCTTTGGATCTTTTTATATTTTCAAATGATTTATTATACAACGAACAATGTATTTTTATTAAAAAAAAGGAGAGTCTTTTTGAAGATGTACCAAAAATTAGAGTTAAAGAAAACACTGGGTTCAAGGTTTTTAATGATAAGGCAGAAGCACTAATAAATTTATAGTATTTTCAATGTCATGGAATAAGACTTCTATCCTTAAAAGCTTTACTCTAAAAATACATAATCTTAAATAAGAATGAATTTAAATTAATCTTAAAATTAAAGTTCATCAACATAAATATCTTCAAATACATTAATAGTAATTATGCAATTTTATAGTTGAGAGTTAAAAAAATATTTATTATTACCCTTCCATCTTATAGCAAATCTCAATTTGTGCTTCCTTAATAAAGCCACTTATTCCATTTCTAACACTTTCTGATTTCTTTTAAGTATGTTAGTCAAAGAACAGAAATCTATAATAGCAACCTTAGTTTGAATCTGATCCATTCTAAGCCGTATGCAATTAATATTTATTAAATGATTAAATTGGTATTTGTTACCTTTAGTATGAAGCTCTTTACAGCTATTTCCAATGATTATTTATTTACTTCCTGACTCTTTGAAATGAACAAGGTCCTTATCAATGTTTCATTTTTGTTACTGTTATTTTATCTGATCCATCTGAAGCAAGATTGCTATATAATCTGCTTAATGAATATTAGCTATTCTATGTTATACATGTTGTCATGTATTCACATTTAAAGGACTTAAAAGCAAAATGAGAAATGCAAGGTTACTAAGATTTTTATTTTCTTTGCCTTTACAATAAAAAATTCAGAAATGCTTTTGTTAGCTTTGCTTTCAGGTGGTAAAAATTACTCCCCTGTAAGTGACTTATCTTATCCCTTTGAGTTTTTATTTGCTTGCTTGTTTTTTGTTGCAGGTGAGGCTTTCTTGAGAAAACCAGGAGAAAGCATACAAAAAGCTCTGAATTAGGCTTATTCACTCTTATGGGTTACCTACAGTAAGATTTGCTCCCTAGAGTCTCATTATAGTGCTAAATTTTCTGCTACAGGGGTGTTCCTAACCACCATTTTGGAGGGTTGTGGGGTTGCTGGGGATTAAATCCAGGAGCACTTGAACACTGAGCTACACCTCCAGCCCTTTTTATTTTGAAACAGGGTACCCATAAGTTGCTAAGGCTGGCCTTAAACTTGCAATCCTTCTGCCTCTTCCTCCCAAATCGCTGGGATTACAGGCATGCAACAACATGCCCAATCTCCATCTAGCGTTTTTGAAAATGGGATGTATGAAAAGGCATGAGTGAGCTCTGGGATGTGTCTACTTCTAACTGATGACAATTCCTTCCAAGATGAACACGCATTAAGTTTCCTCAATAAAATTGCCTTACTTTCTGTGATTGTGGACACACTGCTTTGAGATTAATCCCCAGGATTCCCCTCCTCTGCACAAATGATAAAGCTTTTTCACACTTTAACCTCCTGGTGATGCTTCCCAGCTTTGCACATAACAAGAGGGAACACAGGGATTATTATCATTTCCCATTGAGATGGCTTTGTTTGTGATAACAAAGAGAATTTTGAAAATTTGGTTTAAAAGGCTCTGACAGGTCATTGTGGTTAAGATCAGTCTGAATGTCAGCATCAACTTGGTATTGATGTGCAAAATATATTTTGCTCAATTGTTGGTAATAATTATAATTACATAGACTGACTTTTCTTATCTGATAGGGATTATCTGATAAGAATTGCACTGAAAAGGACTTTTACTTTCAAAGTAGACAGACACCTGAAGAGCAGGGTGAAATCAGACAGCTAATGGCTTAGACAACCCAGTTGTCAATGTGAGCATGTAAGAGTTAGATGATGAAGGCAAGTGTCTTCATTACTCTTTAATTCCTCTCTTGATCTAGTAAGAACTCCTTGCCCAGGGGAGGCTTGATAAACAGTAAAACAAAATAAGTAAAAACTAAAAAGCAAAGGAACCTGATTTTGTGGCTTCCCTTGGATCAAAGACCATCCTACCAGACAAAATTTGAAGAGGAACTGTTTTATTCAGAATCAAAATATTGCACTTCTACTACCCAGAGTGATAATGATAGAGATATTGCCAGGCGGGGTTGCAATTTGTTCATGGTATAAAGAACAGATGTTTAATCAATACTAAGCTGAGAGACAGTCACTTTGTCACCTCACTCACATTCAGATGCTTTAGGGATAATGTCACCCATTGTAGCAGGTACTGATTAGGGACAATTATGTGTCACAGAAGCATTGAGCAGATGCATTTCAGTGGATTCTCCAAAGACAGACAAAAAACATATTTTCAAAATAAAGTATCAATTACTTAAAAATAAAAAATAATGCACTTAGAAATTATTCTTTCTGCAAATTCAGCTCTGGTTAGTGTTTCTTCTCTTAATTTTTACCATTTTCAGTAGGATAATAGGACCCCCAATATAATGTTTTTGTGATAGGACTTAGAAGACAAAGTGAAACTGAAAGCATGGTTTTCAAGTTGGAATTAAAGTTCTTATTTAAAAAAATAAGCAGCTGTCTTTGTTAAGTTTTAGATTGTTTATAGCTTAGATCATCAGATATTGTTCCCAATATATTTGAGATTTGTTTTTAACTGTGCAGTGATTTATCTTTTGTTACTATCAGATCTTCCCAGTGTAACTTAAGATACCAGAAGAAGAGTTTATATGAATCCACATTCACAACAGGGAAATGCTTTGGGCTGTGCAAATCAGTCTTTCCTTCTTTTGAGATGAATATGAATTATAGATAGCCTTAAGAAAATTATTGATGTATTATACTTACAGGTGATCTGAAGTGAGTAGAAAACATCAATTATCAGCATCAGTACAGTAAATTAGTTTATACACTTTGCTAGTTTTAAACAAAGCAATTTTGTTCTTTGTGCTTCCAGCAAAGATTGAAAGACAAAATCCAGTGTCCCCTCCTTTGCTGTCATATATAAATAATGTCTAACTAAACTATTTTTAAATAACACTTTGACAAGCATTCAGCTTTTAATTTAGTTGGAAATTTTTACTATTTTTATTACATATTCTTGATATTATATTTGAGAATTTCTCTGAGATATATTTTGATATGTTAATTGCATTGGCAAAATAACATGTAAATCCATGAGCAGTAGTGTCAATAGTTTATAGCATTGGGAGTGTTCCCAGTTATTAATCAACCAGGCATGTTTTTTTGAACATTTATTTTATAGCTGAATAGACTTTTTCATAAAACAACAAGCTTGCCAATATTTAAATGCAAATTGGTATGCCATTATTAAACTCTATACTCAGGCACCACTAAATTATTTTTGACTCATAGTTAAACACTCATTCTAGGCATTTGAACTCCATGTACTTAATTGAACAATCAATTGCTGAATATATTTGAATGCTGAGAACCAGTTAATAAGTTGAATCTCTCATGTTCTTCCCTGGCTTAAAAGAAAACACCTATATAAAATTTAACCATTGCTGTCCTAATCTACTTAGAAAATATTCTGATTATGAAACACATTGTAAGTAATATATTTTTAAATATTTGATTTTCGGTAATTATGACTGACACAAAGAAGGCGAATTGTAATACACAGAATAAACACAAATAGAAAAAAATCAGTTCAGTTGAATCCACATATTGGATACTGATTTTCCTAATTGAGTAAGAGAATTAAGATGTGCAAATTATAAATGATAAATAAAATAAAGTGCCAAAGCTCAAATTCAAATAGTTCAAATGAGAATCATATTTATCAAAAAATGATAACTGCTCTATAAAAATAGTACCATATTAGGTTTTGGTTCAGAGAGTTTGATATTAGGAAGAAATTATCCTTTCCTATGAAGATAACACATGAAGAGTCACAGAGACAACACAAAGTCCCAAGATATTTAAACAAATAAAGATGACTGCAGAAGAGAAAATGTGAAGATAAAAATGAAAGCAAGATAAAATCTTCACTTTCACTATGTCTCAACTTTTTCAATGGCTTTCTCTCTCCTGTCTAATATCTTATGAGTAGAACCCTTGTTTCAATATTTTCCATCTTTAAAAGAAACATTTTCCTGAAGATTCCTGTGACTTCATTATTTTCTTTGTTGGAAAATTTCTAAGCAATCATACCCATCGTTTCCGCTGTGTCAATTGTCTTTATTCAGCCCATTCTAATCCAGCTGCCATCTTCCCCACGTTTCTGAGTCCATCATGGTTGAGATTACCATACCATGATGCTTAACAAATTTAAGAGAAGTTTATAGTTCTCATTTCATTGACAACTCAATAATGTTGAAGCAAGTTATCAGTTTTTCCCTCATGAATTACCTTCCTTCTTGGTTTCATTATTTTTATTTTATGTACCTGTAGGAAATCTACCCACCTACCTACTACCTATACTTCTGATCTATGTGTCATCTATCATCTTTTCATTCATCATTCTCACTAGAGTTTTTAGAAATTTCCACAAAACGTCCTAAGTTTCCATAACTCCTAAGCTAGGTGTGTTTACCCCCAGTGGCTTCCCACTGTACTTAGAATAAATTTCCAAATGCTACCGCTGCCAATAACAGTGTTCATGATATTATCTCCATCTCCATCTCCTGTATTATCTTAGGACACTTTAGCATTTTCACTCCACCCAAGTCATAAGGTTTTATTTTGTTGCTTGCTTTCTAACTCACAAAATTCCCACCTGATATTCCTCTGGCTTGGGTGATCTCTGAGATCTTTACCTGATTTTATTATTTTACTCATTACATTCAAGTCATTGTTCCACATGACCTCTTCTCCAAACGAAGCTGTCTCCATAACTTTTCTATCAAAAATAGGCATAAATCCATTTCCTTTTCCTAGCAGTCACTTCCAATAATTGTGTTTATGTTTATTATAAGCCGGTCTTGATGCAGAATAGGGTCAGCACCCTGCAGCTCAATGGGGAAGTTGCAGAATAGTCTGAGCTGCAAATGTTTTACAAATGAATAAAGGGTGTCAAAAGATGGAAGAGAAGAAAGTAAGAAAAATAAGTGAGGTGACAGAGATTATGAAGCAAATAAAGTCTCACATACTTACCTCCTGTCATTTTTGAAGAAAAAACTGTCTATACTAGTTTGTGAAAATGTTTCAAAAAGAAGTGACTGAAAGCTTGCCTACTGCATAGGATCTCTTGCTAGTTAATATTGAATCAAATTCTAAAAGTATTGAAGAAAATTTCAGATAGGAAATAGGGCCTTCCCTTATTAAAAATATGTATTAGTTTTATAAATAAAGAAATGTAAGCTGCCACGGTATTCTGGAAAGGGGAAAAAGATAAAGTCATCCAGGTTGAGAGCATACAGCAAGTAAAATAGTTAACAGGAGTCCCAGTCACATTTTCAACAGCTAAGAAAAACATTTTATAATCATATTCATGTGATTTTGTCTCTTACATTCACTTATATAAAGATTTTCTCCCTAATCTTAGGGTTCTATCTGCCTGTGGCTGAGATACATACCAGTATTATTAATCAAGAAAGAATGCAATGTAAATTGTAAACTATAGTTTAGATTCAGAGAGGAAAATTGGAAGTTGGCTAAAAGAAAATAGTTCTAAAAATAGAAACTACTGAGCGAAAAATACGCATGAATTTCTTTTGGATGTTGTTTAACATTTCTAGGACTTGCCCAAGAAGAGCAGAAAAGAGGTTTTTATTTTATTTTTTTTATCCTGATAGGAAGATTTTATTTTCTTTCTTTTTTTTGTGGGTGTGTGTGTGGTGCCTAAGCCATTTAGATTTCCTTGTCATCAGGAAATATAAAATATTAGATTGGGATGTAGCTAAAAAAATTGTTTGCCTTTTCCAGACTGAAGGATTTCTTGGTGAAACAGGAAAACAGAAGGAGAAATGTCAGGGAGGATGGTGAAGCTTAAGGGTGATTTCCCTCTGTCTCTGGGTCCACAGTTCTACCATCATATGTGGACTGGCAGTATTTATAGAAATAAATGAAAATGTATAGAAACAGTTCTACTGGTCCCATCTGGGTTTTTCCCTCCTTTATGCATGGTGTGATGAGGAATTTGCCTTATGTGAACATGATCTGGTCATTTGGCATCCTATGACTAGCTGAAGCTTGGCTGCTATGATTGAAAATTTCTACTTAAGAAATTCTACTTAAGAAAACACTCTTAAGTTAGGGTGCTATTCACTACATAGGAGCTGGAATAGAGGCAGCCTCAGGCTAAATTTAATTTAATTTACTAGTTCCCTGAAGAGGGACTAGATTTGATGGAGCCCAAGAATACATAAGTTTTTAGCATGCTTCCTCAGGCATGCAAAGGTATTGATAATTTCTAGGTACAGACCTAAATGTTCATATTTCTAAAAAGTGGTAAAATAATGGTACACTAGCAAAGCATGTGTCCAACAAAAGAGATGAGCTAGTGGCAGCTTCTTGAGTCCCCATAACATGAATGTGTACAAAGGAGAACAAGACAGTGGATGGTGCCTGGGTGAGAGACAGAGCGTAAGAAGCACTGGTAGACCATTGGATTCATGCAAATGTACCTTCATCCAAGAGCTGGAACTTGGACATTTATAGCAAGAGCTATAAAATGGACATCTATATATCACTCTATACTTAGAATAAACAGAGAAGTTGGAGATTAGACTAATTTAATGACCAACAGCAAATATCAATGAAGATCCTCTGGATACCAATGGAAATGATTTCCAAATACACTCCTTTCCCTCATCAGAAGCAGGTGGAAGATGTAATGTTTGTAAAATACCAATAAGAAATATCTGTCTGGGCACAAGGTGCATGCCTGTAAACCCAGCACTTCAAAAGACTGAAGCAGGAGGATTACGAATTCAAAGCCAGCCTCGGCAATTTAGTGAGACCCTGCCTCAAAATAAAAAATGAAGAGTTGAGAAGTTGCTTAGTGGTTAAGAACTCCTGGGTTCAATCCCTGATACAAAACAAAAATATGAACAATTCAATCCAGATGCCATAGTAAACTTAAAAATATATAATTTTAATTTTTTCAGTACTTTTATTCATGCATTATAATTACACATATTAGTGGGGTTAATTTCAACATGTTCAAACATGCATGGAATTCAGTTTTCTCCATTTCAATGCACTGTATCTCCTGTTTCCCTCTTCAACTCCATCTCTTAAATCCCTTTCCTGGATTTTAGTGGTCTTTTTTTCCTATTTATTATTA
>PVKS010050746.1:0-11422 GCA_004027875.1 Aplodontia rufa
CTCTGCCACTGAGCTAAATCCCCAACCCCCGCTTTTTTTTTTAAAAAGAGAAGGACAGTGAGGGAGAGAGAGAGAAAAAAAAAAAGAGAGAATCAATTTTTATTGAGTTTTTCACATGGCTTCGTTCCTTTGACACTTAGTTGTGTATGTGGGTGCTGGAGTTTGAACCTGTGTACTTGCACATGCTGGGCAAGTGCCTAAACCGCTGAGCCACTACTACAGGCCCCACCCCGCCGGGCCTCTTTTTTTTTTTTTAAGAGAGAATCAGTTTTTCATCTAGCCTTTGTTTCTCCAGTGTGATGCTGGGGTTTGAACCTGGCTCTTCGTGCATGCCAGGCAAGGGCTCCAACCACTGAGCCACTGCTCCAGCCCTGAATTTCTCATTCTTATTCAGTAATTTGCTCCTTTGTTTTCCTCTGTTCTCTTGGAATTCATTAATCTTTTTTGTAATTATTTTTTTTAATTCTGTATCTGGTATTTCATCCACTTTGATATCTTTGGAGTCAGTTGTTGGTGAATTATGAACCTTAGGAGGTATTGTGTTACCCTGTTTTTTCATATTTTTTTATATCCCTATGTTGAGATATATGTATCTGTTGGAATGGAGTTCTCTTCCAATTTTATGTGAGGGTCTTTTTAGGGCATGCCTTCTTTTAGCTAAGTTTTCTGAGATAGCATGTTGTAAATTGTTGGATATATTTCCAAGTTGAGTTTTTTTTTTTTTTTTTTTAGAGAGAGGGACAGTAAGAGAGATTGAGAGAAACAGGAAACAGATAGAATCAATTTTTATTTAGTTTTTCATGTAGTCTTTGTTGCTTTGACACTCAGTTGTGTACGTGGTGCTGGGGTTTGAACCTGCGTACGTGTGCATGCCCAGCAAGCGCCATAACCGCCAAGCCACCACTCCAGCTCCCCAAGTTGTGTTTTGTAGTATAGTTTCCCTGTTAGTTTTTTCTTCACAATTATTGTAGTTTGTTGTGTAGTGTACTTTATGTTGGAGCTTGAGGATCCCAAATTTCTGTGTAGATCTGTTATGGTTTGAGTCTTTAATGTTCCTGGAAAGGCTCATGTGTTAGGTAGTATAGGAATGTTCAGGTGAAATGATTAGGTGATGAGAGTTAATCTTATTAGTGGGTTAGTCCATTAATTATTTTAAAAAATTAATAATTTTTTAAAATTTTCTTTTTCTTTTTTTTTCAGAGAGAGAGAGAGAGAGAGAGAGAGAATCAATTTTATTTAGTTTTTATCTGGTTTTCGTTACTCCAACACTTAGTTGTATATGTGATGCTGGGGTTTGAACCCAGATCCTCAAGTGTGCCAGGCAAGTGCCATAAACACTGAGCCACTACTCCAGCCCAAAGTATTAATAATTTGAATGGACTACTGAGTGGTTACTATAGGCAGGTGGGGTGTGGCTGGAGAAAGGTTACTGGGCGTGTAGCCTGGATATATCTTGTCCCTGGCTCCTCTCACTGTCTCTCTGCTTCCTGGCTGCTATGAGTGGAGAAGCTTTCCCCTTCTATGATGATGTTCTTTCTTGCCTCAGGCCCAGAGCAATGGAGTTGACACACTGTGGACTGAACTTGCAAAATGGTGAGCTCAAAATAATCTTTTCCTCCTTGAAGTTGTTCTTGTGAGATATTTTGGTCACATTGATGAAAAGCTAACACAAGGTCTGAGATCTGTCCAGTAGGTCAGGCATTTGACTTGTATATAACAGGGTATCTGGGTTACACCCTCTGTGCTTGCTCTTCTGGAGTTGACAATTCTGTATGTTCTAAAGGGGAGCAAGATCTGGGTTGAGGCCCCTTGTAAGTATGATATCTATAGTCAGCCTCTCTATTATTTCTCTCTGGTGTTGCTATAGGAGTGAATGTCTATGACTGGGACCTGAGGCCCCTCCCTAGTTGTTCTTGCTTGGGGACTGATTGTTGGTTTGGGAGTTTTCTCTCCCATATTTTCTGTGTTAAAGTATTGCTGAAATTTGAGTGGGGTTAGGTTGTGTGTGGAGCAAGGAGCACTGCCTTTAGCTTTATAATCTTTTCCAGGAACATTGTCTGTGCATTTGGAACTGTACTTCTTTTGTGTGAACTAGTCCTTGACTTGCCTCCCTCCTAAGATCATAGACTCATAGAATTTTAAGGAAACAATAGTATCCTTTAGATAACTTTTGAGATCGAGCCAAAGTGAGGTATTTTTGGTTACTTGGGGAAGCTTCTTGGAGTGATAACTAATATGTTATTTATGTGTACCTTGTGAACACTTATTTCTATAAGGGATGCAGTACAAGTTTCTTCTTTTTACCAGGATTTGAACCCAGGGGCACTTTACCACTGAACGATATCCCCAGCCCTTTAATTTTTTTTTTTTTTAAATTTTGAGACAGAGTCATGCTAAATTGCTGAGGCTAGCTTTGAACTTGTGATTTTCCTGTCTTAGCCTTTCGAGTCCCAGGGATTATAGGTGTGTACTGCCATGCTTGGCTCAATACAAATTTTCTTTTCTTTCTTTCTTTCTTTTTTTTTTTTTTTTAAGTGAGAGGGAAAGAATCAATTTTTATTTAGTTTTTCAAGTGGCCTTCATTGCTCTGACACTCTGTTGTATATTGGTACTGGGGTTCAAACCCTCATCTTTTTGCATGCCTGGCAAGTGCTGTAACTGCTGAGCCATTACTCCAGCCTCACAGTGTTTCTTTTTCCCCCTGACTTTTTAGCTTATATAATAATGTCACCACTCTGTCTGTGGGAGGTATTAAAGTCAGTCTCAATTCATTGACCAGAGTTGTTTAATAACAAAATTGCCCTTGATTTCTTTTGGTGAACTAACGTAGTTTGTACAATTGCGAATCCATCCAATTGTTCTTGGATTAATACCTTGGGCAAAATGGAGAAGTCAACATAGAAATTTACAGAGAAAGGAACCTGGCTTTCTGAGTGTGTTGTTTAGCATTTTGTCTTTGTGACCAAAATACCAAACAGAAACAGCGTAGAGGAGTAAAAGTTTATTTTAGGCTCAGGGTTTCAGAGATTTGGTCTTGGTGGGTTAATTCCATTGCTCTGGGTCCAAAGTGAGGCAAAACATAATTGGGGGAATGGTGTGGTGGGGGAACACTGCTTCACTTCTGATGACCATCCTCTTCCATCTATACCCCATCCACCTCCAGTTACCACCCATGTGGTCTATTCAAACAAGAATGGACTAATAGATTACAGATCCCACAGTCCAGTCCAACCTCCAGACGTTATTGCGTTGACACAGGAGCTTTTGGGCAGCACCTCGTATCCAAATCATAACACTAAGCTAGACCCTGATGCTTTGTTGGATTTATCTTATTTGGGTATGTGATCTTGAGAAATATGGTTAAAATCAGTTCGGAAGGTTGACCTCATCCTGCTGCATAGTCTTGTTGATAGTAGCCTTAATTAAATTATGTGTGAGACAAATTAAACAGATTTCAAGTTCAAGGTTTTGTCAGTTGGATTAATCAGAATTGCTGATGGAGTGGCATACTCATGAGAAAAATTCATCAACCTTCAGGATGGATAGAAATGAGAGGATATTGTTTGGATGCAATCCTTTTTGTGTCACTTACTGTACATCTTGTGAATAGAGGCAATAATTGTTCCAGCCTCTCTTTGCAAGGATGTCGCATTTCATCCAGCCCTGACAGTGTCACTATCCAGACCAAAGGGCAGGTTGTTTATAGGCAGGAAAGTAAAGAGGTTTTTTACCTCCAAAGCAAATGGCAGGCGTAATTACTGTCTATTATAAAAGATTCACATTCCATAAGCTAAGGGTTCCTTTCCTCTAATGCAGTCCACTGTATGTACAGATCTCATCTGATCCAGTGTGTATCACCCTGAGGGAAATGGGGCTCAGGAATGTGTTAATTGCAAGCACTTTCTCCTTGACCCAAGAGTCTTCCTCTAGACTCCATGGAATTATAACAGGATAAATTATTAGCTTGCAAGTAAGTACGATGAAATCCTTGGAACTTCACTGTTCTTAACACCTTGCATGGTAGGTAATCCATCATTTTACAGATTGATTTCCAATATAGGAATTGTAATTACTACTATTTACTGAGTGGTTTTTTCTGGGCTCTGTGGTAAGTTTATTATGTCTATTACATCTGATTGGTGTACTCATCCAGTCTGTGATAGATAGCCATTGTTATTATTTACATATACAGATTAGAAAATGGAGAGGTAAAGAATTTAATTACCTAATAACAAGTAGTGAATAACTAGGCTGGGATTGGAACTCAGGTATGTTTGACTACAAAGTAAAATCTATGATCTTATGTATCTATACTTCTCAAATGTGTATGCTACATAGTACTCAAAGCTACAGAAAAGGCAGGTGAAAAGGTATACACCTGTAGTCCTAACTACTTGGGAGACTGAAGCAGGAGGATCACTTGAGCCCAGGAGTTTGAGGCCAACCTGAACGATGTAGCAAAACCCTGTCTTACAGACAAACAAAGCTGCAGAATAAATGTACACATCTTCCTGAAGCATCGATTTGTTAGAATAATTGAAAAAGAAATGTGGTTTTCTTTTAATTTTTATTCGATAAACATGGTCTTACAACTAGGAGGGATTCATCATCAAATAATCAAGAACAAAAATGTAATGACAGAACAAGCCAATACTGGTGCCAGACCATGGTTTCCCCTGAAATGTGGTTTTCTTAAAACTTTTAAAAAAATGATCATGAATTATTATATAAAATTTGCATGAATTTTAAGTAGAAAATGAGATTTTTTAGGCCATTGTATATGGCTTGCTTTCCTTTGTGGCATGCTTCCTCTTCTCTTCCAATGGGGAATATATTTCCCCTGTGTTGTCATTGACTACAGTAATGGTAACATTTAAAAAAGTACTGTGCTTTTTAAAAGAAATGAATCAAAATTGCATAGTTTTTTTTTAATTTTTAAAAGAGAGTGAGAGAAAGAATCAGTTTTATTTATTTTTTCATGTGATTTCTATTTTTCTAACAGTTGTTTATGTGGTGCTGGGGTTTGAACCTGGGTCCTTGTGCAGTCGCTCTACCACTGCGCCACTGCTCCAACCCCCTTCATCTTGTTGTAGCTTTCTCAGACACAAAAAGAATCTAACAAAGCTATTCCTGGTGTTCTTGGATTGACTGAGGCCAATAGAGGAATCAAAAATGAAAAAATGAAAAAGAAAAAAAACGGGTTTGTTGACTGCTCATCATGAAACTGTATGGCAGTGGTGGTTATTGAGATTACTTAGTACTTCAGCAAGAGATTATTGTGTTACTCATTTTCTTTTTAGAGAGGAGAGAGAAAAAGGAGTGAGGGAGTCACTTTTATTTGTTTTTCATCTTTCATCTGGTTTTGTTTTTCTGGCTCTTAGTTATTTATGTGGTGCTGGGGGTTTGAACCTTGGTCCTTGTGCATGCCAGGCAAGAACTCTACTGCTGAGCCACCTCTCCAGCCTGTGTTACTCATTCTTCACCTCATTTATTATTGTCTGTTTTTGTCTTATTGTCAGTCTATATTAAGTAATTTTGTCTTATTTTTGCGGGAGTTCTGGGTATATTCCCAGTGACTCAGTAGTGAGTAATTGGGGTTTTGATAAAACTACTAGAATTGACTCCAGTTGAAGCAAGCAGGTCTCAAGTTGATATGCAGTATTTTAGAAGAGGAAAACAGTGTTTACCGATTACTTTCAAATAATGTAGTAAGAACTATTCTTCCAGTGGTGACTGGTTGGATATTTGATAATATTAAATACCTATTTTTTTTAAGTGTGATTATGTCTTGTGCTATTTTAAAAAGAGTCATTGGCTTTTAGAGATATGTACTGAAATATTTATGGATGAAATGATATATTTACTATTATCTCTACTTTTATATACACTTAAAATTATCCATAACAAAAGATAAAAATAATTGTTCTGCCAGAATCAAAATGACTTTGGGGAGATTATAAGCATTAATATAATATCCTCATGTACTAATGCATGATTGAATTGTGGTAGCGGTAAGACTGTTTCACTGAAGTAATAGCATAGCAGTCACAGTAATATTACACAGTAATTGCAGTTGCTGTGTAATCACAGCATTTAACCATTTCCTGGTGTCGCAGGAAAATTTATTTTTTCTCTTTATTTCTTTTTGGTGTGTGTGTGGGGGCAGGATGCTGGGGATTGAACCCAGAATTTTGTGCATGCTGAACTTATGTTCTACAACTGAACTATGTTCCCAGCTTCCTGGAAAATTTGAAGTAGTTTTCTAGTTAAAGCTTCCTAGAAAATTTGAAGTAGTTTTCTAGTTAAATTATATTTGTAAAAAACCCTAGCTGGAGTTTTAGAATAGTTTTTTTTTTTTAAGTAATCCATTTTTCTAAACAAGATAAAAGGTGACACAGTTTAAATCTTAGCAAATACAAAAAAAATCAATATAATCCCTTGCGTCCTACTGGATCTTAATGGATTGAAAGTAGAAATCAATAGCAAGGAAAATAATAGAAATGGACACATGGAGATCGAACAATATCCTTTATTTTTATTTTAAAGAGAGAGAGGGATACACACAGAGAGAGAAAGAATCAATTTTATTTAGTTTTTCATGATGGCTTTCGTTGGTTCCACACTTAGCTGTGTATGTGGTGCTGGGGTTTGAATTTGTGTACTCATGCATGCCAGGCAAGTGCCATAACCACTAAGCCATCACTTCAACCCCTAATAATATCCTTTAAATGAAGAATGGATCAAAGAAGAAATGAGTGGGGCTGGAGGGTGGTTCAGCGGTTACAGTGCTTGCTACTCTCTCTCTTTCTCTCCCTTAAAAAAAAAAAAGAAGAAATGAGAGTAGAAATAAAATTCTTCAAATAGAGATACAACATATCAAAATCTCTGGGATGTATGAAAGTAGTTCTAAAAGGAAAATTTATAGCATTGAGTGCCTACTTTGAAAAAAAAATAGATCACAGATAAATAGATCACCTCAAGGCCTTTGAAAACGAGCAAACGAATTTTAAAATCAGTAGAAGATAGGACATAAGATCAGAACCAAAATTAATGAAATTGAAAATAAAAAGACAATGCACAGGATCAATGCAACAAAGGGTTGGTTCTTCTAAAAAGGTAAGATTGACATAATTCTTATACCTATGAAGAAATTTTTTTATATATATGGCTATAGTATATACAGTGGCATTTATAATTGCTTGGAATGTACCTTGCTTATATTTGGGTTTTTTAGGAACAATGTAGGACCCAGAAGAAAGGCAAGGGATCAGGGGATGGGAGGAGGAAGCTGGAGGGATACAGCGGGTGGGTGGGAGGTATTGAACAAATTGTATTGCTGAATTGTGTGCATCTAGGAATATGTGACAACTAATCCCAACATTATGTAAAACTATAATGTGCTAATAAAAAATGTAGAAGACACTCCAAAAAAAAGGTAAGATTGATAGACCCTTACCTGCATTAACAAAAAGAACACTCAAATCCACAGAATTAGAGATGAAAAAGGAATTATCACCCAAGACACCTGAAATCCAGAGATCATTAGAAACTATTTTGAGAATTTATACTCATATTAAACTGGAAAAATCTAGAAGACATTGACAAATTTCTAGACACACATTGCCTGCACAAATTGCACCAAGAAGATACAGAAAACTAAATAGACCAATATCAAGTAATGAAATTGAAATAGCACTTAAAAGCCTTCCTACAAGGAAAGCCCAGGACAAGATAGGTTCTCAGCTGAGTTCTACCAGAACTTTAAAGAAGTAAAACTAGTCTTTCTCAAATTATTCCATGAAATTGAAAGGGAACGAACACTCCCAAATACAATCTATGAAGCTCGTATAACCCACAGAATGACACATCAAGGAAAGAACATCAAGAAAAGTACAGACCAGACCAATATTGCTGATGAACATAGATACAAAAATCCTTAATAAAATGGTAACAAACCACATGCAAAAACACAAGGATCTGGAGCTGTGCTCAGTGGTTACAGCACTTACCTGGCATGTGTGAATATGTGGGTTTGTACCTCAGCACCAGGTATGCAATGAAGTGTCGGAGCAACGAAAACCAGATGAAAAACTATCGTTGATTCTTTTTCTTTCTCTCTCTTAAAAAACAAACAAACAAATAAAAACCAACAAAATACCACCAACAAAACACATCAAGAAAATAATATACCATGGTCAAGTGGATTTCATCCTGAGGATGCAAGGTTGGTTTGAAATACACAAATCAATAAATATAATTGGTCACTTAAACAGAATTAAGGACAGGAATCATATAATCAGGGCTGGAGAGGTGGCTCAGCTGTAGAGTGCTTGCTTGTGTGGTGTGTGCAAGGACCTGGGTTCAAACTCCAGCACTACATGCACAGTTAAATGTGGGAAAAATGAAATACCAGATGAAAAACAAATTCTCTCTCTCTCTCAAAAAAAAAAATCATATGATCATCTTAGTAGATACAGAAAAAGCTTTTGATAAAACCCAGAACCCATTCGTATTAAAAACTTTGGAGAAGCTAGGGATCAAAGGAACTTCACCTCAACACCAGCATACTGAATGGAACAGAATTAAAAACGTTCCCCTAAAATCAGACAACAAGACAAGGTTACCCACTCTCGCCACTTCTATTCAATATATTTCTTGAAACACTAGCTAGAGCAATCAGGCAAGAAAAGATACAAGGGATACAAATAAGAAAAAGCCAAACTATCTGTTTGCAGATGACACAATCCTATATCTAGAAGACCCAAAAAATTCCACCAGAAGACTTCTAGAGCTTATAAAGGAGTTCAGCAAAGTAGCAGGATACAAGAACAGCTTCCATAAATCAATAGCTTTGTTATACTTAAGCAGTGATTCATTTGAGGAAGAAATCAAAACCATCCTATTCATAATAACACGGAGGGCTTGGAAATTATTCTAATCAAGGAAGTAAAATAATTTTACAAAGAAAATTATAGAACACTTAAGAAAGAAATTGAAGACCTTAGAAGAGGAAAAGATATCCCATATTCTTGGAAAGGCAGAGTTAATATTGTCACAATGGCCATGCTACCAAAAGTATATAGATTCAATGCAATTCCCATCAAAATACTAATTACATTCTTCCCAGAATTATAAAAGACAGTCCTTACATTCATTTGCAAGAATAAGAGACCTATAATGTCCAAAGCAATACTGAGGAACAAAAGTGATGCAGGAGGTATCACAATAGCTGATCTGTAATTATTCTACAGAACTATACAAAATAGCATGATATTGGCATCAAAATAGATGTGAAGACCAGTGATACAGAATAGAAGGCACAGAGAAACACATATACTTAACAGCCATGCCAGGCAAGCTCTCTAGTGCTGACAAAAGTACCAAAAGTATATCTTGGAGAAAAGACAGTCTCTTTAACGAAATGTGCAGGGGAAACTGGATAGCTGTATGTTGAAAATTGAAATTAGATCTTTATGCGTCATCCTGCATAAAGGTCAAAACAAAATGGATCAGAGACTTAGGAATTAGACCAAAATCCTTGCAATTGCTAGAAGAAAACATAGGGTCAACACTTCATAATGTTGGTGCTGGCACCAACTTCCTTAACAAGACCACAATGTGCAAGAAATAAGCATTTATTAAGTGGGATGCTATCAAATCAAAAAGTTTCTGTACAGGGTGTGGTGGTGCAGACTTGTAATCCCAGTGGCTTGGGAGGCTGAGGCGCAGAAGGATTGCACGTTCAAAGCCACCTTAAATAATATGGTGAGACCCTGTCTCAAAAGAGCTGAAGATGTGGCTCAGTGGTGAAGCATCTCTGGATTCAATTCCTGCTATAAAAAACAAAACAAAACAAAACAAAAAACTTCTGCACAGCAAAAGAAAGTATTAAGAGTGTGGAAAAAGAGACTACTGAATGGAAGAAAGTTTTTGCTAGCTGCTACTCCTACAGAGGTTAATATCCAGAATATATAAAGAACTAAAATAACTCAATGCCAAAGAAACAAACAACTCAATCAATAAGTGGACAAAAGAACTAAACAAAATTCTCAAAAGAAGAAACACAGATGACCAACAAGTATATGAAAAAATAAAAAATTCAACATCTCTAGCAGAGAAACGCAAATGAAAACTACACTAAGATTTCGTGTCAAGTCAGAATGAAAATTATCAAGAATGCAGACACTAGGAAATGCTGGTGGGGATGTGGGGAAACAGGTACAATTGTACATTGTTGGTAGGACTGCAACTAGTATAATCACTTTCTTTTTTTTTTTTCTTTTTTTTTTAAAGAGAGGGAGAGTGAGTGAAAGAGAATCAATTTTATTTAGTGGCTTTTGTTGATCCAAGACTTCGTTGTGTACATGGTGCTGGGGTTTGAACTCGTGTACTTGTGCATGATAGGCAAGCACCGTAACCACTGAGTCACTGCTCCAGCCCCAGGTATTATCTTTTGAGAAGTCTTTCCTGAAAGTTATTTGCTCTTTTGTCTTTATGTCTCATTATTATATACACATTTGCCATTGTGGCTGTCACATTACTTTGTAAATGTTGTTTTTGTCATTCTTACAAATTTGTGAAATCTTTACAGTGAAGAACTATATCTTACTCATTTTGGTATACCTGGTTCCTAGCATGCTTCCTGGCCTACAGCCTGTTCTTACTGAATTAACTTGACCTGAGCTAGTTAATTGAGGTTGAATTAAGAACTAAACAATTGACTGAGACTGCGTCCACCCTGCGGAGCACAGTCCCCTTTCCATGCAACCATTTCCAGTCCACATGCAAAATATAACTTGTTGCCTTGGATGATGATGTCATTGCACTTCTTGTTGACAATGGCTTCAGCATGTGCAAGGCTGGCTTCACAGCCAGTTCCCCCCAGGCCGTCTTCCTCTCCATCATGGGGTGAACATGGTATTAGGTTATGATGGTGGGCAACAGCCAGAAGGATTCCTATATGGGCAACAAGGCCCAGAGCAAGAGAGGCATCCTCACCCTGAAGTACCTGATTGAACACAGCTTTGTCACCAAATGGGACGGCTTGGAGAAGATCTGGCATCACACCTCTACAATGAGCTGCGTGTGGCCCCTGAGGAGCACCCTGTGCTGCTGACTGAGGCCCTCCTGAACCCCAAGGCTGACCATGAGAAGATGACCCAGATCATGTTTGAGGCCTTCAACACCCCAGCCATGTTTGTGGTCAGTCAGGTCGTGGTGTTGTCCCTGTGTGCCTCTGGCTGTACCACTGGCATTGTGATGGACTCCGGTGATGGGGTCACCCACACTGTGCCCATCTATGAGGGGTATGCCTGTCCCCACGCAATCCTGTGTGTGGACCTGGCTGGCTGGGACCTGACATTACCTCCTGAAGATCCTGGCAGCTACAGCTTCACAACCATGTCTGAGTGGGAAATTGTGC
>PVKS010050747.1:0-11421 GCA_004027875.1 Aplodontia rufa
TATGTCTCAGGTGTATGTTCTCAAGGACAATAGAAAGCCAAAAGCCATAAATATGCATTTTTGGACCACTAACGTATGATGCCCCTTCGTGTTTTTTTTTTATCTTTATAGCAAATGGAGAGGAATGGGAAAAACAGTGCTGAGTCTTGCACTTGTTATTTATTTATTTATTGTTTTTATCCCTGAAGGTGTTAGAATATAACCAGGCAAATGTCCAGAGAGGAGAAAGAAACACTGATGTTCTTAACAAGTGATTTTACTTCGGTAAGTTCACACACACACACACACACACACACACACACAAAATTTAGTTAACTGTCCATATGGAGGAAGCAGAAACGGATCTCAAAGGAAAGAACATCAAGAAACAAAAGTTGATCTGTTAGCTTCTGTCTAACAAGCTTTTTATACTGATAGAAATTAAAATAGAAGCTATATGAGACCAATGGGAAAACAATTGCTCACTCTTCCTTTACTCATCTTCCTACCATCTATTTGATAGTCTATGCATGAGACCTTATTCTAGAGTAGTATGGTAGGAGTCTAAAATCAGTATTAAAGATGTATAGAACAGTTCATACATTTTATATCCTTTGCAAAAAAGACATGCAATCTGTTTGTTTAATAAGCAGCATACTGCTATTGTATGTATGAGATGCACTTGTATATCAGGTAATAAGTACTTGCTAAACTAGTAAGAAGTTAATAACTACCTCTGATTTGGTCAGCGCTGTTAACCCATGTCTATCTGAAATTATAATTACTCTATGGAATCAAAAATTCTGAATTTTGATTCAAATGCTAAAATCGTGTATGTGTGTGTGTGTGTGTGTGTGTGTGTGTATGAGATCTATGTAATTGATGTAATTGCACTGGTAATTACCACCACTTCTTTGTATATTAAGTGTACTCATGTTCTCCAAATGCATAGCCTCTAAAATGTAAATCTTCGGAGGGTACTTCCCCATGCTGATATTCTCCAGTGTAAAAATATTACTTGTGATAAAAGAGACATGCAAAATAATAAAGATTCATGTTATATTTTCCTATCAAGAGCACATCTTCCTGGAGTTTCTAAAAGGAATCTAATGATTGTTTCATATTGCATCACTGAAAATGACAAGTGAGGGGTTGGAGACAGTAAATAAGTACCTGCTATGTCATCTAACTTCTGTTTTGATGTTTGGCCAGTGACAATTTTAAAACCCACCCATGCCTCTTCCTTTCTTTCCCTACTTCTAGACTTACTTAGAAGGCTTTCACTTTCCCTGGTTTGTGCCAGTGGAAAGTTCAAATTACCAAGTCCTTCCTGAGCTCTGGAACTCTCATCCTGAACCCACCCTACACACAGTTAATCTCTCACACCTTTGCATTCCCTTGTCTGTGCAACATGTTTTCAAAATTGCGTGGGAACCACCTTATCCTCCCCAGAAGGCCTCATTATGTGAATAAGCTTTTTCATACACTTTTGGTGCATGAAAAACAGTGTCAACTGTTAATTATCTGAACCAGTGCTTTGGTCAGAACTTGATTCTTCTACTTCTTTGGTCCACCATAATGAGCTAACACATATATGCAGATACTCAAGGGATAAGACATAAACCATCAAGTGTAATATTCACCACAACTAATCAAGTAGGGAAAGTAATGATGAAGAAGTAAACTTCATGTGACCAAGTTTCTGTTCATATTTGGGTCTGACAACAAAGTCCATACTCTTTTTCTTCCAATATTATTGGATCACTTTTATCTTCAAGTATCACAAAACCCACAATGTTTAAATAATAAGGAATGGGATAGTTCACACAAGAATGGTCAACTTAGAAAGCAGTCCCTTGAGACACAATGATTCCAAGGAAGAAGAATGGCATTTCAAAACACGTGTCTGTTTTTAATCAGTGAAAAATGTTTTCCAGTAATCACCAAACAGATTTCCTAACTGTGGACTGAGACCACATTTGCAAGCCTCCACCAGATCCTGGTAAGGAAATTAATATCTTGAATAATCTATATTTGCAATGATTATCCTTGGCAAAGTCTGCCATGTTGAGCAAATAAAAGGATGATCATTTGGATAAGTGTGGGCTTTGTCACCAAGAAGCAAGAGGGATGGCTCATGAATAGGTAGAAGAAAAAATGTCCATCATTCCATCATATGCTGCTTTATACTGTGTCCTGTTCATATAAGCTCTAATAGGCTACCCTACTATATGTTCAGCACATTTTTATGTGGTATATTTTTTTTACTACCCTATGTTTTCCTAAGTTAAACAACAACAGAAGCAGAAAGAACTAACCTAAAGATGCCCCAGTACTCTACTCTTAGCACTTTGTTAATTCTAAGTCTAGTAGCTTCTGAGATTTGTTGATCACTAAGGGTGAATGAGATCCTTGATTACATTTAGGTCTCACTACCGTAGGCTGCTCAGTTAATTAAAGAATGGCAACCAAGACCCGTCACATAGAGAAGTGAGAAGTAGATGCCAGGACAAGTTTGTGTTCGAGGATGTGTGGATTCTTTCACAAAAGAAAGTGCATGATCATTTCTTCAATATGACCCTAATCAACCACTAAGGACCGGGATGGAACTCAAGTTTTGGCTGTGTCTTCCTTAAGGCTGTGAGCATGCTGTGGAAACAGAAAAAAAAGGAGACTTTCTGAGGTATCTTAGGAAGAGACCACTAAACACAAAGGACAGAGATAACCCTTTTGCCTTCCACCTGCTAAAGAAGTCATACCCTAATTAAATATCACTCAGAATTGAGTTCCTGTGTATTGGTTGGGAAATTAACAGCCCATTTAAAAGTCGAGAGAAGAATCAGGTTACAATTCATAGTTCATGCTCAGTGACATTGAGAAACTGAACAATTGAGGTTAAAAAAAAAAAAGAAAAACCACTGGAAGATGCTCAAATGCAACAGACAAAGACACACTATCAAATTCTTAATTTTGGAACTAACAAATTGAATAGATATTTTGAAGGGAAGAATAGTTACTGTGGAGACTAGAATTTATCACTGAATGATTTAAGTACAAGAAATATGTCAAAGCATGCAAAAGAAAGATAAGGAGAAATCACGAAGGAAAAACGTAAGAATAGCTCTGAAGGGTGATTAAAATGAGGAAAAAATTAGTAGAGGAGAGAAATATTTTTATTAAACAACTTCTGGAAATAAATTTTCCTGAACTCAGAAAACATTTGAATCTAAAAACAAAACAAACAAACAAAAAAAAAACTGATCAAGATCCAGGTTGAATTAATAAGAAAATATACACAACCAAATATATCCTTATAAAATATATGAGCTCTAAGGATAAAGAAAAGACATATATTTCCATATTTAAAGACCAAGTGACCAACAAAGTAACATTAATCACAGTGGCACATGCTTTATTATTTGACACTAGAAGCTAATACATAATAGGAGATCATTTAATATTCATGAGAAAAAAGACAATATGCAAAGCATTTTATAGTCAAATATTTTCTAGTTAATGTAAATGCTTTCAAATTAATCCCTTAAAAAGAAAAATATATTGATATAGACATATGTAGAATTAGACAACATTCCATGGAGGTTCTCTAGGAAATATACTTGAGGAAAGACCATAAGTAAAAACAAATTAACTGTAGGTGATCATAAGATGTAGGAGGAAGAAAAAGTGATGAGCAATGAAATTCAATGCTTTTTGTATATTCAGTGAATGTGGATAAGAAGACTTTTGAAACCTGAAGGACTAAATATAAAATCAAGTCTAACCATTACCAAGTTACCAGCAAAATGTAAGACTTTGCAAGGGTATGAGGGAGAAAAGTGTTTAAAGATGCTCTAATGATCTCATTGGTCATAGTTCAAGAAGAGAAGAGGAAGAGAAGAGAAAGAGAAGCAGATGTGTTCTACAAGTCTTGTCCTATTGAGAATTAGGGAGGATAGGTGGAATAAAACCAAAGGATTGAGAAGATTAAGTCTTGGAAGGACTAACAGAGTTACATGTTTTGCTTTGTGATAAGTAAACTCACACAGTTCTTTCTCCTCTTTTTATTTCTGGCTTCTAAATAGGATATATACATGTAAGTTTGCAAGGGCTGCTATAACAATGTACCTACCACAGACCATGCACCTTATCCAAAAGAAATTAATTTTCTTACAATTCTGCAGACCAGAAGTGTGAGACTAAAGGCATCAGTAGACTAGCTTTATTCTGAGGCTCCCATCCTTGTGGATGGCTATCATATTCTTGGTCTTTTCCTTTGGTCTCTTATCTGTTATGTCAATATTTCCTTTGTATTAGGAAACAAATCATATCAAATTTATATCCTCCTATGGTCATTTTACCTTAACTACTCCCTTTAAAAGACCTGTCTCCAAAAACACAGTCACATTCTGAATTACTAAGAAATAGGACTTCAACATATGTGATTTGGGGATGCAAAGTACCTCAAAGCAATAAATAAGTGAGATAACAATTCTTACTTCTTTCTGTGGGTCCTGAAGTATCCTGGGCCTGAGTGGCTTAGGTCCTTCTGGAAACCTCTGATTTGTCCATGAATTCTTGTAGCTTTTGAAATGCTGGTAGAACTAAAGATTCTACAGAAAGTCAGGAGAATTTTTAAAAATCCTTTAGTGTTTAGGAATATCAAATTTAAAGTTCATTCTGATTTTTTATTTGGAGATCTGTTCATTCACTTATCTATTTAATTTTGAAATTTTAAGAGTTTGTCCAATGTAGTCCTTTTTCTCTGCTCTCCCAAAATCTATACATGAAATATTCTTCTTTTTCTATTTGGGCACTATGGTCAATTGGCCATTGGGAGAGCATGCAGAAGCTAGGAAAAATAAATCACCGGATGCCTTAATTGATTTTGTAAAATGTTTTGTTGAAACATAATGCAGACACATAAGTGGATTTTCCTTTATACACAACAAAATAATTCAGCAATGCTTTCTCTTATTCTTTTTCTTCTAATAATCAGGTGGTTAAAAGTATAGGTTTTGTTTTCCTTTATATTTTTTGTTTCCTCTAAAACCCTAGTGTAATATATAAACCTCTAAATCCTGGAGCACTGAGATTACGAAGTTTAAACTATAAATCATATAATGCTGAAGACTAATGTGTAATGAGTTTTGGTTTCTAACCAAGAGGAGATAAAATTTCATCTGGCAAGGAGTTGAGCAATGTGAATCATATAACAGACCTTGATGGGGAGCTATGAAAAGGCTTTGTGTTCTGTTCCCTCTCAAGGTTTGAAATTCCATTAATATAATGCTGAAATGGTATATTAACCTCAGTGAAACCTGGGTGGCCTTGGGGTCAAAACAACTGCCTTGCTGGCTTGCAGATAGCCCAGTTACTGCATGTCCAAAAGAAAAAGTCCAATATGGTGACTGAGAGCCAGAGCAGCAGGGACTGAGGGGGACTTCCTAGCAAATGGCAGTGGGATAACCATGGAGCATCTTCAGAAGAGGCTGAGAAAAGGGAGGAGCAGTGCACAGGTTATATTCATGATTCAGCAAAGGCTATGATGAGGACACAGATGACTTCTAAAATCTGGCAGGACTTCAGTGCCAGAAATTTTCATTGTTCACTGACATTTTGGTATTTGCCTTTGGGACCACTAGGAAAGAGCATACTTTTCCTTTGAAGTTAGGTGTGGCAATCAGCTCTGTTTAGATGGTGAAATGTGACAACTGCTAATATGTGACATTTGTGGAGAAGCATTTATTGCTGATGCATGAATCCTTATCTCTCCCTTTCCTTGCTATAGCAATTGTAGAAATATGTTCAATGTCACTATCACAAGTGATGAAGGCTGCATCAACTGAAGGACATGACCAGCAGGAAGACATCTGGCACAAAGCCAACTATCGACCCACTCTGCTATTTTAGTGCTGTGAATTTGGTCTGGCAGCGCCACCTAACCTATGCTGATTGATTCAACCATCCATCTCTGTGTAAGACCAAAGAGTGGCTCTCAGAAAAACCTATTATCTCCTGATCCCAAGACGAAAGAAGAGTCCAGGCAAATTAGGTCACATCAGGGGTAAGGGAAGAAAAAGAAAGGGAATAAATGTGAAAGAAAGTATGTTTAAATTGACTAAAGACACAGTGTTAAACCAGACACAACTCTGCTCATGAATTAGCAGTTTAAATTTCTCAAAATCAGCAGAAATTAAAACTAAAGAATAAAGTTTATTAGGTTACAGGGGGAAAAGTCATCTTTATGCATCCTATTTTAAGAATTAATGTGATCATAAAAGTTGCAAGGTATGTACAGAAAATTGTATTGTTTAACGGTAGAATCAAATTAATTTTTAACTACATATCAATAAATATGTCCTGTGAACTCTTAAGATCAAAATATTACACAGTGATATTGTTGTGATGATAGCATAATGTCACTATCTGTCCTTAGATGAATTTTTAAAACAAAGAAACAGATTTCAACTAAGTTCCTTTATTCACAGTGGGTATAACATATTCAGGAATTGTTTAAAGTAAAATCTTATATGTTTTTGTTTTTTTATGAAGGAGGAATAAATGCAGCATCTAGGATTTGTAGATGATAACAGTGGTTCAATGTGTTGGGGAGTGGTAAATAGTTAACCTTCAGTAGAATAACAATGAGGAGCTGTACCTACAAAGGCTGGCATAAAACTCTAGGGGCTGCTCAAAACTGAGCATCTATAATGAGGTGGTAGGTATCCTGAACGCTGAAGCTAGTAACTCTACTCCTGTTGTCATCATTTGTCAAATAAGGATAAATAAGCTGGCCCACCTTTACCATAATGACTAGACTCAAGGGATATACTGAATTTGGTTGCACATTTTATATTATAAACGCTTAAAATTTTAATATAACTATTTATTATAATAATATATGAATTATATGACATACCATAATGGTAAATATTGATAAAAGATATATCATTAATTACATATTATTATTCTGATTAATAAATTATAATTACTATTTTATATACTGATAAGCTGAAGCCATTTTGATTTGAAACTGAATTTACCATTCATACAGTCAAAATTGAAAGGTATATTTAAATGACAGATTAGGAAAAATCTTCAAGAATGAATACTTCAAAAGTTGAATTGTCAAAGCTATGGTTGGCTAAGAAATAAGATGGTAAGGTTCTGCCTTTGAGTGAAAATATTATTGATCACAGACATGAAATAATTATTACTTTGCAATTTACTTGTTGCTTTCATGTGTAAGTGTCCTTAAGCACACATTTCACTTAGTTTCCTAAACATAATATTCATATTAGGGGGTGTTATATTTGTATTCAGAGATTTAGAAATAATTTATCTTAATGGTGAACTTGGTATTAAGGTATTCACTATTTGAAGAGCAGTGTGTATTACTGTTATTTTTACAGATTTAGGTATTTTCACACATTTGAATTAAGCTAAACCATGTACGTATGTGTGTATATTAGCTGTCAAAATGGAAAAGAGAATCAACTTATTCTCTGAGGTCAGGTATCTTTATTGTCTATTTCAGGGCTACTTGAATTGTAATCTATGAACTCTTTATTGCTAAACTTCAAATAAATAGTTCTAAAAATTTAGAGTAAGATTTTATAAAATTTCCTCATAATATGATATTTATACACAAGATCAGTGAAGTCATTAAACAGAGTGTAGACCTTGTTCTGCTTTGTTTAATTTCTCTGTGAATCATTTGCAATTTGAGCTGCTTACTTATATTTATCTAAGAAATACTGAAATAAATAAACTACATATAATTTGAGAAGAATTTTTCTACATTTTTAAACATGGATGGAAACCTTTCATCAATATAGTTTATGAATTATTTTTTTTATTTTTTGTCATAAAAGCATTTGTCTAAATAATTATTTAAAGTGTGACTGATTACCAGTGTAAGTAGCTGTATAAAATGATATGTATTTTCCTTGTAAGTAATTTGCATGTACTTGAATATGTTATCAGTGACTATATACAGTTACACATGGATGATTTTAATAATTAATAATCAATATAAAACATGACAAGAAAATATACTGCATTTACGACACACCAGGCTGAATACTTTAAAATCACTATTTCATTTAATCCCCAAACCCCAGAAGTTAATACTATATTTCCCCCTCATTGTATAGGAAGTGGAAGCACAGAAGAGTTAAATATGTTACACAAGGTCAAATATCTAGGAGGTGATGTTCCAGGGACTAGAGTGTCGACTCTGCTGTTGTGGCACTTCCCTGGCTTGCGCAAGGGCTGGAGTTTGAACCCCAGCACCACATATACGAGGAAATGTTGGAGCAACGAAGGTCATGTGAAAAGTTAAATAAAGTTGATTCTGTCTTTCTCTTTCTCTCTCACTGTCCCTCTCTCTTTAAAAAAATTATATATATACAGATTCTGTATTTCCTATCAGGGTTCTCTAACTTTAGTATGGTGTTTACATGCAGTGCTTTTAAAAGGATTTTGAATCCAGCAACTCCAGGAATGGTTTAAGAATTAGCATTTTTTAACAAGTTCCCATGACATGGTTCCCTAGCCACAGAGTCACAGAGTCATCCCATGAATCTTCACTAAGAGGGCTACAGGAAGTCTGCAGCAATGTACACCAAAGTTGGGTATGGGCCAATGAGGATACCCAGCTCCACACAGCACCAGAATAAAGGATCCCTGATCTGCTGACTTGAGCCTCCAACCTACCCACTAGCAATGGAAAATGGAAATGGGGTAGACCTGAATGGGATTGCACAGCCAAGTAATAGATTTGGTAGTTTTCCAAACTCTGATTAGCATAAATTTGGAACAATAGCATTAATACTTTTCCTAACCCTGATTAGCATACATTTGGGCCAATAGCATTAACTCAAGTGGTGTATAAACCTCTAAACTGGCACACTCAAAGGGGCAAGCCTCATAGGGTCTCCTCTGTCCCGTTTGGGAGTTCTGTTTCTGTTGACACTTGGATAGACCCTACTCTTACACTCACTCACCCTCGTCTGTTAATTTCATTCTTTGAAATAAAGAGATAACAATCCAGAAAAAAAAATGGAAGGCGAGATGATGAGGTCTGCTGCAAAACTGGAAGAAATAACCCATCATTAAGAGTCTGCAACATGTTTCTGGGCTGCAGAGGCAGATCTCACTGCCAGAGGAAGAGAAGCTTCATTTTCACCTGGACATGCTTCATTTAGTGCACCATACACTTTGGGAAGACTTCCAACATTCAGTAGAGAGAATTGCAGAGACTTGTGGAAGGAAAACATTGTGCTATAAAGGTACCTCTCTCTTCTTAACCCCATGTGTTATCCATATCAAAGGATGTTGAAACCATCTCAAAACATCTGGAATAAAAAGCACAATGATGAACTTCTTATGAGAGAGCCCTGATAGCCAGGAACAGTCTCTGAGAAGAACACAAAAAAGGATTCCATATTGGCTTGGGCAAAGCATTAGATTGGTAAACATCAGAAGTACAAGCAGGTTGATAACATTTGTAGAAGCTTGGTCAGTGTCTACTTCTTATCAAGGCTATAGAAAATAGTCTTCTCCTAAGCTTATGGGATTATTTTATTATCAACATAAAACCTGATATACAAATATTCTTCTACCAAATTAAGCGATCATCTTTATTCCACTGTCCCCAATTTTTGCAAAGTAGTAGATAAATGAGTCTAAGGGAGTACTAGGCAAACTGTAACAATGTATCTATTTGAAAGTCTTATCTGTTTTTTCCTCATAGTAGATATTTAGTGCATACTTATTGAAACTGAAAATGTAGAGTATTTTAAACAGAGAAATATTCTGAAAATTCACTAGCAGGAATAAAAGAATGATCCATGGACACCCCTAGCAAATATTGGGAATCCAATTTCTATGTAAAATGGGATTCATCATTTGTAAGCAGGTCTTTCCTTAATTACTAGCATAATCATCAATGTGCTTATTCAAAATATTGTATACATGTGTATACATACATATATATTTGCATAAACACATGTATGTATATAAAAATATATATGTACATTCAAATTTATGTGTGTATATCTGTATATATAGAGAGATATAGACCAATTTGCCTTTATTTCTAGCACATACTATTGTTACTCTTCCTGAAATTATATACTGAGTTTATAAATCAATTTGCTCATTAATGAACACTTACATATTTCTTGAATTAATAACAATGTCATACAATTCTATGTACCATGAATAAATGATCAGCATCATGGATATGTTCTCATATTTATTACAGATTTAATCATACAAAACCTCATGGAAAATCTGTTCTTACTTCTAGAAATGCAAGGCCAATGTCTGAAGATGACAAATAAGCTAATTCACAATTTGCATAACTACATGTTTTTGCCCTAGAACTAATCATCTTTTCTACAAAGTATAATTTTGCAATTATTTTATTTAGTACTCTGTGACTAATTAAGTGTTTTAATGCTTCTTCCCCAGGGATTCATGTGAAACAGATATCCAGTGAAAAATATTACTTAAAGGAAAACAGTGATAGATTCATGGCTATTTGATTAATATTCCAATTTTCCCCATTGAGAACAAGTCAAGAGCAAAGCTATAATGCATAGACCATCAACAGGTAGGTAGGAGAGACAGGTTCTACTATTTAATTTCTGTTACTTCACCTAAGAGTTAACAAGAATAAACCATCAGTATTTGCTATAGAAATCATGTTTTTTTTTCCCCAGAATTTAGGCTCTGTGGCACTACTGAAGCAAAATGTTTGTTCAGAATAGTCTTGTGTTTAACATATGGTAACTACTCATGTCTTAAGTCAATTAATTTACTTAGGAGCATCTTCAATGAGAACCAGTGCCATTGATCCAATACACATAAGGTCAGTGTACTATGGCGAAATCAGCATGAGATTGTTTAGTCCAGTGCATCTTCAACTTTAATGAGATGTGTAAATCAGTTGGTGATTTTGCTACAATACAGATGCTGACTCCTGACTCAGTACGTAGCAGAGTGATGCAGCGGGGTGAGGGCGAGTCACTATATTCCTCACTTCTTTTTCTTTCTTTTTTTTTTTTTTTAAGAGAGAGGGACAGTGAGACAGAGAGAAAGAATCAGTTTTATTTAGTTTTTAATCTGGCTTGTGTTGCTCCAACACTTAGTTGTGTATGTGGTTCTGGGGTGTGAACCTGGGTCCCCACACATGCCGGACGAGTGCCGTGACAGTTGAGGCACCACTCCAGCCTGATATTCCTCATTTCTAACACGTTATCGGGTGATGCCAATATGAGTGGAATTTGACTCACAATTTAAATAGTGATGATTTGGTCACTTCTACTTCAAATGGGCCCTAACTCCTTTTTGTAAGATACATGAAAACTAAATTCATTATTTAAGAGATGACTAATAAATTCCGTTTTGACAATATTACAGTAAGATTCAATA